>WNWK01046859.1:0-14152 GCA_009830355.1 Cherax destructor
CTGACTGTTTCAAAAAAATAGTGCTTCACCCCCCCTCTGTTTCCCCCCACACTGGTGTTCCCACTGGTGTTCCCACACTGGTGTTACACTGGTGTTCCCATCTGGTGTTCCCACACTGGTATGGTACCTACCATATATTCCCTGTACCATATGGTACATTGCTCCTACATTGTACCATATGATACATTGTACCTTTGATACATTGACCATATGATACATTGTACCATATGATACATTGTACCATATGGCCTTTTTAATTAAAAAGACCACACTAATATTTTAATCATTTTTTTTTTTACAAAAAATTTTTAAACAAGTGTTGAACCAAAAAAATGATAAACTAATTAGTGGGTTGTGTTGAAAAATGAGTGTACAATTATACATTATACATTATATTGAAAGGCCCAAAGTTACAAAAAAATATTAGAAAAAAAAAAAAAAAGTAACAAAAATGAAAAAAAAAAAAATGTGACTACAGAAATTGCCGTGTTTTGGTCCCCAAGTAGGTCCTTGGATACGGGGATTCTATTGACAGTGGTCCTCGGTTAACGATACCCCCCAAACTCGCCTTTTTTATGTAATTTTTTTTTTAAATGCTTTTGGTTTTTTTTGGGGGTTTAAAAAGGACTATTTGGAATGGCACTTGAACAGCATTCTGGAAAGAAAAATATCTTAACCGAGGTACCTCTGTACTTTTAAATAAAGATTATTGTGATAAATGGTTCGGAAAACTGACAAGTTGAAGTGAGACACTTATGAACATTGAATTTTTTGAGGCCATTTTCCAAACATTGGCTTCATCAGCCCAAAACAGTGAATGGTAAAAGGAGTGTTTGAGGTAATCACCCCCTCACCCGGGGAATCAATAAAATGGACCTCGCCATTAATTTAATCCGTTCCAGGAGCTTGTTCTTAACGTGAAATGTTCGAAGGCGATTTTTTTTTCCCAAAAAAAATAATGGAAATACAATTAATCCGTTCCAGAAATCCAAAAATATATAAAAAATATTTTTTTTTAAAAAATTAAGCTTCTACATAGACAAAAACATTAAATACTACGTGCTGTACTAAAAAAAGTATTATAAATAAATCAATTTTTTACTTACCATTTTGAAGATTGTTGATGGCTTTGGAAGAGAGGGAGTAGGAGGGGGGGGGGGGGGGTTAGTTTTGGAAGGGGGCCCCCTTTCCCCAAAGGACTTCGGTCCAAAGCCCTATGGGGGTTTTTTTTCTTTGTCTTTTAACCCACTAGGCCAGCTTGGGGTTAGGGGACACTTTAACAAAATAACTGTCCACAGTCCTCTGTTTCGGGCCCCCTTTTCAACATGTTCCTGAAGAAGGACATTGTTTGGTCACGAACATGCTGCTGTTATGGCTTGTTTGAGCTTGTTCGGGTGGTATTTTTAAAAAAAAATCCCACATTGTACACACCCCCTTAATCTCTGAAGGGCACCTTCTTCCCCCCTCTTCCTCCTTCTCCCGTGAATCAAAGCCTCAAATCTGGTCTGATGCTCTTCCATTTCCAGCTCTTGCGCTCTTGAGTTGTTAGCTCACCCTGTCCCCCTGCACTAGCTTTCCCCAATCATCCCCTCACCCCAAACCCCCCATGGACTTCCCAAAACCCCCGGGGGAGTCCACAACAGGCAGGGGGGCGGGGTCAGGGTCAGCCTCAAACCCTTAAAAACCCCCTCTGTTGGACACAACCTGGCCACAATGGCCCCCAAGCAGAGTTCAAAGTAGTCCTCCCTCCCAACCTTGCCTATAAGGCCTATGCAGCTGTAGATATTAAATGATTTTCCAGAACTCTCTAAGGGTCAATTCACTGTCGAGGTCTTTTAAAACACTTTTCAAACACTGCTTTTGGAGGTTTTTTGGGGTTACAGATGACCTGCGGGGCCAGGGCTGGAGGAGGGGGGGTGTTGGGGGGGAAGAATTCAGTTTTATAAATTTAAGTCTTCAAAAGGTCTTCCATTTTTGAGGATGTGGGGCATTGTCCAGCAACAGGAGGCATTTTTTTTCCAAACCCTTTTCCTGTAGGTATTTTTACTGGGGCCAAACACTTCATGGACCAGTCACTGAAAAATTTTTGTGACCATGCTTCCCCTAGCTCCCCCAAAAACACACAATCTACTTTTGAGACATTGTGTCTCTTGAACCCCACTGGGCCCTTTTAATTTAAAATCCCCATACTTACCCATCATGGGGTTAGCCTGTCTTTCTAGGCTTGTGCCTGGCAGTCCCCTTTTTCCTGGAATGAGGTCCTGTTGGGCTTTTTTTCCAAAACGGCCCCTTTTTGTCACAATTGAACACTTGTTCAGGTTTCAATTTTCAGTCTTTATGAAACCTAAACTCCTTTATGTTTTTTAGCTGCATGTTTGTCTGAACTGGCAGCCTCACCATGCTTACCATTTTATGCCACTCGATTTTAAATTTCAAACCACCTTTTTCTGGAAAAATTTACTACCATTACAATCAGCACTGGTTGCATGCAATTCCTTGCCTTTTCAAAATAATTGACTCGACACACTATCACCCGCTAACCCCTTTTCCGTCCACACCCCCAACAACTTTTTAATCTCTTCGATTTTTGTGGTCTGTTTTTCCCCTTCAGTAACACCTTTTTTAAATAGTTGCTTAATTTCTTCCCCCGAGGATAGAAGCGATAGTTGACCCCTTTTTAATATCCTGGCAAGATCCTTTTCCTTCCCCCCTTTTTTTTTTATTATTTCCTTCTTCATTTCTACGGTGTTTTCACTTTTTTTAGCCCAGGGGGACCACTATTAACTTTCTTGGGACCCATGGTAGCTTATTCCATCGCACTTAATGAACAAACTCCAAAATTATAATTAATGTGAAATGTCTGGGGAAGGGGGGGGATTGCTCAGGGAAAAAACCGGGACTGGGCCCCCCCCGCCGGGGCACCCCCAACGCCTGGGCCGACAGGGGACGAACGTATTCGTTGTCGCGATAATTTTTCGCGGAAAATTTAATTTTTGTACTAATGACCATTTGTTGACTTCAGCCGTTAATGGGGGTCCACTGTATTCAGTCCCCCAATCTTGGGTACAGCATATGGGGAGAATGGGGTAAAGTGGAACCTCTGGGGATAAATTTTAACACAAACAAATTGGTTCCCCAAAAAAAGAAAAATTTTTTTTTCTGGTCAAAGCACATAAGGGGGCCCCAAAAAACACAATCACACCAATTTTCCTTCCAAGAAATTTTTTTTTTTTTTTTTACTGCCAATTTTCCCCACTTCCGTTGTTTGGTACACCAACAAATCCCCCCCCTTGTAGGGTCTGGTTTGCGTCGACATTCCTGTCAACTCCTTGTGTTGTATTTCGTGTTTTTTAATTCATTTTTTTTCGGTTGTTTTTTCAGTGGACCCCCGGATTACGATGGTGTCGGGGTTTCGCTAAATTCGGAAAACGAAAATTTTCCGTAAAATAATGGTTGAACGATGATCCGCCGGAAAAGCTATTCATCTTGGGGGCCTACATGTGCCCTGGGGTCTGCCATTGTTTCGGAGGGCAAACCCCACCACCCAGCATTCATACCATACATTTTTTATTATTCCATTGTTTTTAGTGCTTCAACCAAATAAGCCACCATGGGTCCAAAGAAAGCTCCCCGTGCCAGCCCTGTGGTAAGGAAAGGAAAACGGAAAAGTGAAGGGAGATACAGTGGACCCCTGGTGTTCGTGATGCTCAAACTCCCTTTTATGTAATTTTTTTTATTAACATGGGCCCGTTTCCCACCAAGGCGGGTGGCCCGACAAAGAAAAACTTTCATCATCATTCACTCCATCACTGTCTTGCAGAGGCATGCTTCCACAGCTACAAAACTGCAACATTAACACCCCTCCTTCAGAGTGCCGGCACTGTACTTCCCATCTCCAGGAATCAAGTCCGGCCTGCCGGTTTCCTGAAACCCTTCATAAATGTTACCTTGCCTACACCCAACAGCACGTCAAGTCCTAAAACCACTTGTCTCCATTCGCTCTTATCTAACACGCTCACGACGCTTGCTGGAAGTCCAAGCCTTTCGCACACAAAACCTCTTTAACCCCTCCTCCAACCTTTCTGGGCCGACCCCTACACCCCTTCCCTCCACTACAATTTATACACTCTCAAAGTCATTCTATTTTGCTCCATCCTTCTATATGTCCAAACAATCTCAACAACCCCCTCCTCAGCTCTCTGAAAAAGTTTTGGAACCCACACCTCCTCCTAATCCCCAAACTACGGATTCTCTGCATTATATTCACACAACACATTGCCCAGAAGACATCTCCACTGCCTCCAGCCTTCTCCTTGTTGCAACATTCACAACTCATGTCTCACACCCATACAAGAGTGTTGGTAAACTATACTCTCATACATTCCCCTTTGCTTTCATGGATAAGTTCTTTGTCTCCACGAGCCCCTCAGTGCACCACTCCCCTTTTTTCATTTCGTTAATTCTATGATTCACCTCATCCTTCATATACCCATTTGCTGACACATCCACTCCCAAATATCTGAACACATTCACCTCCTCCATACTCTCCCTTCAATCTGATATACAATCTTCCGTTATCTAATTTTTTTGTTATCCTCTCACCTTACTCTTTCCTATATTCACTATATTCACTTTCCTATATTCACCTATATTCACGAGGGTCCACTGATTTATTTGTCATTCTTTTCTGTATGTAAATCTATATTTAATTTCTAAAAATTTTTTTTTAATAACGAATTAAAATTGAATTTACATTATTTCTTATAAGGAAAAATGGTTTTGATTTTCCGATTTTGGTTTTAGTCAACTCTGGAATGGATTAAACATGAAAACCCAAAGGGGCCACTTAATACAGTGGACCCCAGAAAGGGCCCTATCGTTCCAAAAGCTGTTCAATGCCGTTACCGAACAATTTTATTAACATAAGGAATAATGTAAATTAGATTATCCCCTTTTGGGCCCAAAATACACTTACAAAAGCATTTCAAAAATCACTACATTTTAGTGTTTGGGGCAGGCGTTCCAGGGTCCACTTATATTCAGTGGGTTGCTATTAACAATCCATTCCAGGAGCTAGTTCTCAACCGAAATGTTCAAGTGGGATTTAGTTTTCCCATAAGAAATAATGGAAATACAATTAATCTGTTCCTGCTGTCAGGAGGCATGACAAAATAGCACATCACTGTGAAGCTATTATCAACTCAACAGCTTATTTATCTATCACAATTCATCTAATATGACATAAAACAATATAAAAACATAAAAACCTGATATACACTCTAGAATGAAAAAATAATGTCATTACAATTTGGGGGGGGAAGGATAGGGTGGGGGCATTCCGCTACATTAAAAAAATTTCCCTTCTTTCCTCCCAGAGTTTATATAAGGAAAATTTGTAATTATCTGCATTGATCACCCAGTCACTTCTAAATAACGAAATCATGTGCAGGCGGTTGCAACCACTGGTTTTTTACAAAACCCGAACCTTCTTTAATTTGTTTACTCCCCTGCCTCACCCCCTGCCTCTCTACCACTGTCTCTACACCACTGCCTCTACTACCTGCCTCCCACTGCCTCCCCTACTGCCTCTACCACTACTCCCCCCACCACCACTGCCTCTCACCACTGCCTCTCCCCCCGCCTCTACCACCATGCCTCTACCACCACTGCCTCACACTTAATGAACAAACCCCCAAACAATTATAATTAAGTGTGAAATGTCGGATGACGTGCAGGGTAATTTCTCTCGAGTGAAACAACGCAGGACGCTCCCAAGCGCCTGGGCGGACAGGTGAGGAGCCTTGTTTGAATCGTGATTTTTTTTTTGCATGGCGTGTCGATTTTCTTGTTCTAATAATATATTTTTTGCCGAGCCGTTCGAATGGGGGGGAGACGGGGGAACCCCCGGGAAAAACCCCCGGAAATCGTACTTTTATGTAAGTATAATATTGTGGCTTTGTAAGGTTTTTTGGGGGGGTTGAAATGGACTAACCTACTTGACATTATTTCTTAAGGGATAAATTGCGAATGGCATTGAGCAGGCTTGGGGAATGAATTTTGCCGTTATCGGGGTCCACTGTAGTAGGACAAAATTTCAGTGCATTTTTTTTACGTTAGAAAATTTCAAACTCCTGAAGAAAGTGAGGTGGTTGTCTGGCGCAGGTGGTGATCCCACAAGCAGCTTTTTTGGGGGTTTTTAACCCTTTTTGGGGCGAGGCCAAATTTCAGAGGGTACACCAGTGTCCAAGAATTTAAAAAAAAAAAAAATTTTTTTTATAAAAGGGAAAAAATCTTTTTCTGAAGGTTAAAACAAAAATTCAAAATTTGCGGGGAAAATTTTACGAAATTATTTTTTTGGGGTTTGATTACGATATTTACGGATGGCGTTTTTTGGATTTTTACAACACTGTCCCCCTGGTTTTGTTTATCCCCAAAAAACAATTTTTCCATATTTTCAATTGTTTATGACCCCGTTTCATTATTGTTTCCCCCTTTTTGCAACATTAGCTTCAGTGATTTTTTTTTTTCCCCCACAATGGAACCGATGGTTGATGGGGCCTTTTTTATACCCCGGTGAGCTCGGCAATCGTACACCACACTTTTTTCTATTATTTCTTTCTTCAGTTCTACGGTGTTCACTTTCTTTACCAAAGAAAAATTAATTCATAGACAAAAATATTCCTACCTCACCTCCAACAGCGACTAACCACTGTCAATTTGGATTCAGGCCTAATAAAAATTCAAATGATGCCATTATACAGTTGAAATAATTTACACCCCCCCTTAAAAAAAAAAATCCCAGTGGGAATCTTCATTGATTTACGTGTTTTGATACAGTTGACCATGATCTGTTACACCTAAAATTTCCATAGGTAAGGGGGCACTCCCTCAACTACCTAAAATCATACCTAACAACAGAAACCAAATGTGTACACAAATGGAGCTCTCCCCGGGAAAAATATTTTGAGGTCCCCGGGGGAATGTTCTTGGCCCACCTTTTCCCCATTTACATTAACGACCTACCAAATGCATCAAAATTCAAACCCATTTTTTTTGCAGATACACTACATCGATCTACCCAAAACATACACCAACACTGCAAATACTGAATTGAAAAAAAATATCTACCTGGGTGATGACCAACAAACTTACTCTCAATATTAAAAAAACCTATTTTTTTCAGTTTGGGAATAGAGCTACAAATGCACCACTTAACATAATGATAAAGGGTCCCTATAAAAAAAACTAAGGGGGGAAAATTTTAGGAATCCATCTTAAAAATCTCAAATTTCAGACACATATACAACAAATTTCCAAAAAAATCTCAAAGACCGTGGGAATACTATCAAGATCTACTATGTTCCACAACCAGCTCTTCTTACCCCCTATCACTCCCATTTCCCCTACCTCACCTATGGAATCTGTGCATGGGCTCTACATCAATAACTCATCTCAGACCACTAATAACACAACAAAAGGCAGCAGTTAGAATGATAACAAATTAACCCCGACAACATACCCCCTATTCAATAACCTAAAATTCCACCACACAAACATTCATACTTTTTACTGTGCCTTTTTAAAGAACACTCTATGGAAATATTAACCCACCACTCAAACTTCTCCTTACCAATTTTAACAGGACACTTGCCATAACACCCCGACACAGATCCCCCCCGATGTTCCTGTGTCCATCTAACACTATGTAAAAAAACAATGCATATAAAAACGAAAATTTGGAATTCATTACCTGTCATTGCCAAAAAACCCTGCCTGTCCCCAATTCAAAAGATGCTAAAAACCACATTCTCACCCAAAAACCAAATGCTCAATATCAAACATTCCCAACAAATATAATAATCACTTAAATGTAAAACCTGATTAATCATTAAATGAAAAAAACCCGTTTTGAATAATACATACTAAATAACTGTTTCTATAATGTTTACATTAAAATGACCCTAAAATGTAACTGCAATGCAATTAATTGTTTTAAATTGTTATCTCACTCAATTAGTTATTTCTACAATTAATAAATTATTATGTTCAACTTATATTCAAATTTTATAACTTAGATACACAATTATACTTATTTTATAAATTATCAACTATAATTTTTTACCATGTAGTCTACAACTAAATAGTCCTAAGAATGCCCCAATGCACAGCATATTAGGGGCTTTTATGTACATCTCATTTATAACTTTGTATCATGTCTACCTAATTTTTATTGTACCATATCTAAATAAACTATTATTATTATTATTATTATTATTATTATTATTATTATTATTATTATTATTATTATTATTATTATTATTATTATTATTATTATTATTATTATTATTATTATTATTATTATTATTATTATTATTATTATTATTATTATTATTATTATTATTATTATTATTATTATTATTATTATTATTATTATTATTATTATTATTATTATTATTATTATTATTATTATTATTTTATTATTATTATTATTATTATTATTATTATTATTATTATTATAGTAGCTACAGTTAGAGTAAAAGGTAGATGGGACAAAAGAAAATGGCAAAGCAGTAAAGAGGGTAAAGTATAAAACTAAGGGAGGAAATTAGGGTGAGATTTAATCAACTATTGGCAGAAAGATGGGCTAGTGCAAGTATGAGTAGTGGGGGGTTGAAGAGAGTTGGGATAGTTTTAAAAATGCAGTATTAGAATGTGGGGCAGAAGTTTGTGGCTATAGGAGGGTGGGTGCAGGAGGAAAGAGGAGTGAGTGGTGGAATGAAGAAGTAAAGAGTGGGATAAAGGAGAAAAAGGTAGCTTATGAGAGGTTTTTCAAAACAAAAGTGTTAATAGAAGACCAAAGTATATGGAGAGTAAATGAAAGGTGAAGAGAGTGGTGAGAGTGCAAAAGAAGAGCAGATGAACGAATGGGAGAGGCTCTGTCAAGAAATTTTGCTGAAAACAAGAAAAATTTTGGAGTGAGATAAACAGGGTAAGAAAGCCTAGGAACGAATGGATTTGTCAGTTAAAAACAGAGTAGGGGAGTTAGTGGGATGGGGAGCTGGAGGTATTGGGTAGATGGTGGGAATATTTTGAGGAACTTTTAAATGTTGATGAAAAAAGGAGGCGGTAATTTCATGTACTGGCAGGGAGGTAGAACATCGTTTAGGAGTGAAGAAGAGCAGGATGTGAGTGTGGGGAGGTGCGTGAGGCATTCGTAGAATGAAAGGGGTAAAGCAGCTGGAACTGACGGGATCATGACAGAAATGTTAAAAGCAGGGTGGGATATAGTGTTGGAGTAGTTGGTATTGTTGTTTAATAAATGATGAAAGAGGGGAAGGTACCTAGGGATTGGCAGAGAGCATGTATAGTTCCTTTATATAAAGGGAAGGGGATAAAAGAGATTGTAAGAATTATAGGGGAATAAGTTTACTGAGTATACCAGGTAAAGTGTACGGTAGGGTTATTGTTGAAATAATTAGAGGTAAGGCAGAGAGTACAATTGCAGATGAGCAAGTAGGCTTTAGAGTGGGTAGGGGATGTGTAGATCATGTTTACATTGAAGCATATATGGGGAACAGTATTTAGATAAAGGTAGGGAAGTTTTCATTGCATTTATGGATTTAGAAAAGGCATATGATAGAGTGGATAGGGGAGCAATGTGGCAAATGTTGCAAGTGTATGAAATAGGTAGTAAGTTACTGAATGCTGTAAAGAGTTTTTATGAGGATAGTGAGGCTCAGGTTAGGGTGTGTAGGAGAGAGGGAGATTACTTCCCAGTAAAAGTAGGTATTAGACAGGGCTGTGTAATGTCACCATGGTTGTTTAATATATTTATAGATGGGGTTGTAAAAAGTAAATGCTAGGGTGTTGGGGAGAGGAGGATTAAATTATGGGGAATTAAATACAAAATGGGAGTTGACACAATTACTTTTTGCTGATACTGTGCTTATGGGAGATTCTAAAGAAAAGTTGCAAAGGTTAGTGGACGAGTTTGGGAGGGTGTGTAAGGTAGAAAGTTCAAAGTGAATATAAATAAGAGTAAGGTGATGAGGGTATCAAATGATTTAAATAAAGAAAAATTGGATATCACATTGGAGAGAGGGATTATGTTTTCAGGTATTTGGGAGTTGACTTGTCAGCGGATGGGTTTATGAAGGATGAGGTTAACCATAGAATTGATGAAGGAAAAAGGTGAGTGGTGCGTTGAGGTATCTGTGGAGACAAAACGTTATCCACGGGGCAAAGAAAAGAATGTACGAAAGTATAGTGGTACCAACACTCTTATATGGGTGTGAAGCATGGGTTGCAAATGCTGCAGCGAGGAGGCGGCTGGAGGCAGTGGAGATGTCCTGTCTAAGGGCAATGTGTGGTGTAAATATTATGCAGAAAATTCGGGAAAGTGGAAATTAGGAGAAGGTGTGGAGTTACTAAAAGTATTAGTCAGAGGGCTGAAGAGGGGTTGTTGAGGTGGTTTGGTCATTTAGAGAGAATGGATCAAAGTAGAATGACTTGGAGAGCGTATAAATCTGTAGGGGAATGAGGCGGGGTAGGGGTTGTCGTCGAAAAGGTTGGAGGGAGGGGTAAAGGAGGTTTTGTGGGCGAGGGGTTGGACTTCCAGCAAGCATATGTGAGTGTGTTAGATAGGAGTGAATGGAGACGAATGGTTTTATTACCTGACGAGCTGTTGGAGTGTGAACAGGGTAACATTTTGTGAAGGGATTCAGGGAAACCAGTTAATTTATTTAGTTGGACTTGATTCCTGGAAATGGGAAGTACAATGCCTGCACTTTAAAGGAGGGGTCTGGGATAGTGACAGCTGGGAGGGACTTATTCTCAGCTGTCGTATCTGACGCCTCTGCAAAGACAGTGATTATGTATGAGTGAGGTGAGTGTTGAATGATGATGAAAGTATTTTCTTTTGGAGATTTTCTTTCTTTTTGGGTCACCCTGCCTCGGTGGGAGACGACCGACTTGTTGAAAAAAAAAAAATACACATAGAGACACTGCAAATGTTCCTAGAAGTTCTGAGCCTGTGGAAGTCTTTGAAACATGGTGACATGCACAGTGGTGTTTCACATTCTTCACACATAATACGAGTGTCTTTGCATTGCTGTGGGCGTCTTTTTGTATGTGCACAGACATAACACCTCTTCTGAGCCTTTTCTTGCAAGCAGTAGCAGGCAGTATCATTAGGAAGTGTTCACCATGCCTCAGACAAGAGGGTAGTTGTTTGTAATTTTGTGAGCGGTTTTCATTGCAGGTGGTGTTCCTTGGTACTTGGTGAGTATTTGCCTGATGACAGACAAACAAAATTCGCCATATGATGGTTTGTTTGTGGTCTTCAACTTATAAATATTATAAGCATTGAGCATGGAAATGTCCAGAATGTGAAAAAAGAGTTTTATGTACCACTTATAACTCTTTCGAACACAATCAGCAAACCCAATCTGCATGTCACATTTGTCCACTGAACGCATATTGAGGGTGTAGTCCATCACAGCTGCAGGTTTTAGAATTGGTTCATTGGTCTGTCTATTCAGCCGGGCACTGTCTGCCATTTCATTAGGGTGAACTGATGACAACAGTGTGATATCTTGTTTGTCATGCCACCGAAATGCCATGATATCATTGGCAGCAGACGCCTGCACCTCACCTTTACGAGTGCCTGCATCGAACCTAGGCATATGCTTACGATTTCCACGCACTGTTCCGCACACATCTGTCATGTTCACTCACAAAAAATCACTGATGGAGGGGCTTGTGTACCAGTTATCAGTACGTATATAATATATGCCCCTTACCAAGATATGGTTCCATCATTGTTCTAAAAACATCACCAGAGATACCCAGTAACTTCCTGGTATTTTTCAATGTATTACTTCCAGTGTACACAATAATATCCAATACAAGACCACTGTAGCAATCACAAAGCACAAACAACTTTATACCAAAGCGTTTCCTTTTGCTTGGTATATACTGCTTGAATGACAGTCTACCTTTGAACAGAATCAAAGACTCATCAATAACAAGCTTCCTGAAGGGATAAAAATACATATTGAATTTTTCTTTCAGATACAGAAACACATTCCTAATCTTATATAACCTGTCGTTTCTGTCAGTCCTGGTTTTGTCTGAGAAATGTAACATACGTAACAGTAGCACAAATCGATTCACTGGTATAATATCACTGGTATAATATCCATTCTATTACCTAACATTTACATTATAATGACCACGTAAACTGTAACTGCAATGCAACTAATTGTTTTAAATTGTTATCTCACTCAATTAGCTGCATTGCTGCAATTAATTGATATGTTCAACTTATATTCAAACTTTATAACTTAGATATGCAATTATACTTATTTTATAAATTGTCAACCATAACTTTTTACCATGTAGTCTAGAATAAAGTAGTCTTAAGAATGCCCGCAATGCACAGCATATTAGGGGCTTTTGGCATGTACATCTCATTAAGAAATATATCTTGTTTACCATGTCTCATTGTACCATGTCACAATAAAGTATTATTATTATTATTATTATTATAAAGCTGGTGTTGCAATCAATCGGTCTGTCGACCAGTATGATTTGACACGGTGCTTATACACATGTGGCATAAGCATTATTGTGGCAAAGAAAAGATACATCTCTGCCACAGTTGTCTCCTTCCACTGGTGTTGACGTGATTTTTTTGAAAGAATTGTGTTTGCCAAGGTGTAATCGAAGTATCTGTTGCTTTCCCTGATAATAATTTCCATCAGGGGTTCGTCAAAGAATACCTGGAAACATTCCAGTTCAGTGGCATTGTTTCCAAGTGGACAAGATGGGCGTATTCCACTGTGACTGTCATCAAACTGATGGGGATTGTGAATAAAATTCTCGGCCAATCCCAGGTGCGGTCTGCTGGTGGGTACTGGATATTTACAGGTGGTTGTGGGGTTGTGGTGGTTGTGGTTGTGGGGGTTGGTGGGTGGGTGAGGGTGGCCTTTGTTGTAGCTGAGCTGACTCAGCGGCGTGGGTGGCAGCATGGTACACTGCTGGTGCCTCGCGCCTGGCACCACCACTACCACCACCACCACCACCAGATGCATCCACATTTCTCATCCCAATTGCAACACTATCATCTTCATTTTCACTATCACTTCCTGTTGTATGCCCACGGGATGTACTCCGAGATGTACTCCTAACCCTTGGAAGAGCATATAGCACACTACCAGAGTGCATATACCGTCGTATATACTGACGCTTCACTGGTGAATATTCCCTTCACTCTCGCTACTGGAACTATTTCGAAGAGCTTTGAGTTCATATTCACTATCACTATCATCACCATTGCTCACATCTGAGTCCTGGATATGAGTAAATAAGAGTTTCCACCTTCGTTCTGGTACAACTGAACATGAACAAGATGCCACAGCACCAGAGGTGGAAGGCTGTGGGTCGTCTGGGTTTTCCTCACTATTACCGGTATTATGGTCACTATTTTCGGTTACAACTGCCTCAAAACCTTGAAAGTCACCTTCACTGACACCCCCATCACTGTTAGAACTGTCACTGGGGAACAAAAGTGTCCCAATTCGCCGAGGAGTAAGGTGTTTCTTGCTGCGAGGGATGGTGGAGAAAGTGTACTGAAATGGCGGAAAAATAAACTTATAAGTAGTATAATGTGATCCTTTATTGACAACGTTTCGCCCACGCAGTGGGCTTTATCGAGTCACAAACAGATCTACCTGGATACAAGATACATGAGTATTTATAGGATTTATTCAGGTGGAAAATGTTGGGTCAGGTGGAGAATGCTGCATGTGACAGTCTTCAAAGTAGGGTGATAGTTACAATTTTGGGTAACATAAAAGAGATTCGACAAGTATAAGAACATAAGAAAGGAGGAACACTGCAACAGGCCTACTGGCCCATACTTGGCAGGTAGAACTTAAGAATGGAACACTGCAGAAGGTCTACCCATATACTGTTGGTGTTGGTGGGTTGGTTTTGACATGGATCTGCCAAGTATTTGCCAGTAGGCCTGTTGCAGTGTTCCTCCTTTCTTATGTTCTTATACTTGTTCAATCTCTTTTATGTTACCCAAAATTGTAACTATCACCCTACTTTGAAGACTGTCACATGCAGCATTCTCCACCTGACCCAA
>WNWK01046860.1:0-14152 GCA_009830355.1 Cherax destructor
TCACCCTATACTAAATACTCATACTGTAACAAACTTCCAAACCCAATATTATTTTACTTAAGAAGATCTCATTTTGATATGTTCATCCTCCTTAACACTTGTTGCAATCTTATATCATCATATTGTCATTTAAAATCTTATAGTATCATCATTTTCTTAATTTGAAATAAAATATATACCTAGATGAAACTCTAAAAACTATTTCTAGTATTGTTATTATACTAGTATAGCATCAACATACTGTAATTTGAAATAAATTCTACAACTAGATTAAACTCAACCAATTTCTCTTGTATTGTCTTTAAATAGTATGTATAACCATTTAATAATTTAAATAATATAGAACTAGAATAAACTCAATCAATTTCTTTAGCATTAAGTACTTAGTGAATAAGTCTCTAGAATAAACTGCCCCTAATGCCATGGCATGCCAGTGGCTCTCCTTGCATTACAGTTTTATAATTGTATTATATTTGTAACTACCAATAACATTGTACACTTGTAACATGCATTGAAATAAAAATTATTATTATTATTATTATTATTATTATTATACTGAGCGTTCGTGCAAGTGGTATTTTCACTTCTATATAAATACGGAACTCCACGAATCCTGTGGAGAAAATTCTCCAAAGGAGGGGGGTATGCGCCCTTACTACCCTTGGTAAGGGCCCTCACCCTTTCCACCCTTAGGAAAGGGCCAGAGGAGGTGCGTCTGGCTGCATAAACAATTTAATTCAAGCCAGATGTACTGTCAACAGTGTGTCAAGAATTGTGCTGACCACAGCACCACGAGGCACCTCGTGGCACCACATGGCTGCACGAGACTGCAAAAGGCAGCACGAGCGGTCAGATTGAATTTGGCCACCGCAAGAACGGGTCATATGACTCTAGGGGTCATGCGGCGCGAGGTGACGTAAATCAACATAGACATTACTCGTTCGCGTCCGTTATATCATTTAATCTCCACTAACGTCGGGAAATAAGATAAGAACTCTGTTCCAGCGCGTTTAGTGAATAACATCAACATTGCAGTATATTCAGAAGTGTGCAGCTTCAGACTGCAAAAGGAGAAACGTAGAGACAATCGCAAGTGAACTCCATCGAAACAAGACGGTGATTCTTCAGCGGCATTCTACAATCAAGACAGCATTTCCACCGTATATGGTGGAGCCAACACCATCGCTCAAAGTTACACGAGCAAGGTAAGAATTTGATGTTCTGGTCAAAACAGGGGACTGCGCAGTTCTTGTATTCAAGAACATTAAATTTTTACCTAGGGACGGCGGTTATGCGTGGACTTTATAGTCCAAAACAGTGAGTAAAACGCCTTTCAGTCCATCTAAGACTGAAATATGGACATACGCTCCTTTGGGGCAATAATTATAATCCCTTGATGTTTATCTTACAGCCCTGTGGAGAGTGAGGCCATAGATGTTTCCCTTGTGTAGGAGTCGGGGATGGCTGCGACTTCTTGGATTCATCAAGAAGATAAGTAACATACAGTCCACAAATCCGGTCCGGATACTAATTTCTTTTGCTAAGTCTATGGGCTGAGTGTCTGTCAGATATATGGTCTGTGTGACCTTCAGGGGAAATAACCAGATTCTCCGCATTCCACATTGTTTTCATTAAGTAAACTGCTGAACATTGATTTTATATTGTTTTTTTTTTAAGAATTTTGTTAATTTCTATTTCATCGTCGGTGTATAAACCTCCCTGGATTAATAGGTCAATCTATACAGGCAGTTCTTAACTTGGATTTTGCAAATGCGTAGAAATCTTTTGGGTTTCTTGCAATATCCTGGATGTTTTCTTTTGCTCCCACTGTGTTTCTTCCATCTCATCTTCCCGTGAAGGTTATCTGGCCTTCATTGAGCAGTTCGGTAACTCTTTACCTCTGAACATTCTTCTATGCTCTCTTTCTATATTTGATCTTCTGGGCCTCCTCAAAAGGAACATATTTTATACAGACCTTGTGTGCTTTTGTAATCAACTTTTCCTAGTACTGCTGATAGTTCAGGCTGCTTATGACTGTTTTCCAGGGTATGTCTTATAGTTCTTTATTTAGTCTGTTCCAGTCGAGTCTCTCATCTCTCATTCTTGAAGTTAAATTTAGTGAGTTAGTTTAATATCTTTATTATGCAGCCCATACCCATGGTGTGAGCGGTAGTCAAAAGATTACAGAGGTACATAATGGGTCCAGGGATTGGGCCCCAAAGTTTTAATAGCTGAGCAAGTTACAAAGATAATGAACCCACAAGTTTCGAAGGTAATGAATCATGTAAGTAAGTAAATTTACTTATTTACGTTTATACATGGTTACAATCATGAACAAATTATGAAGTAATGAGCAATTCACAAGTCCACACCCGGTCACAACTGTAATGAGTTATTGGTGCAAATATTAATTGTTGGGTCACACATACACACACACACACACACACATACACACATACATACACTCACATACTCACACAAATACACACACACACACACATACACACACACACACACGGCAGCATATGGGCGACTGGCAAACCCAAGATTAGCGTTCCGTTACCTTAACAAGGAATCGTTCAAGACACTGTACACTGTGTACGTCAGGCCCATACTAGAATATGCAGCACCAGTCTGGAACCCACACCTGGTCAAGCACGTAAAGAAACTAGAGAAAGTGCAAAGGTTTGCGACAAGGTTAGTTCCACAACTCAGGGGTCTGTCCTATGAAGAAAGGTTGAGGGAAATAGGACTAACAACACTGGAGGAAAGAAGGGTCAGAGGAGACATGATAACGACATACAAAATACTGCGGGGAATTGACAAGGTAGACAGTGACAGGATGTTCCAGAGAGGGAACACAGAAACAAGGGGACACAACTGGAAGCTGAAGACTCAGATGAGTCAAAGGGATGTTAGGAAGCATTTCTTCAGCCACAGAGTAGTCAGGAAGTGGAATAGTCTAGAGAAAGATATAGTGGAGGCAGGAACCATACATAGTTTTAAGACAAGGTATGATAAAGCTCATGGAGCAGGGAGAGCAGAGACCCAGTAGCAGACAACGAAGAGGCGGGGCCAGGAGCTGAGTCTCGACCCCTGCAACCACAATTAGGTGAGTACAATTAAGTGAGTACACACACACGTGGTAATGCTTTATTTACAGGGAGCAAAGTCAGGGTATTTTTCCAGAATGGTCTGTAATATACCACTGTGGATGAAATACTTTGACATATCTTGAACATTTCTGAGTGAGTTATCTCTGAATTCATTAATTTTATCGCACTCCAGTACATAATGACGCAGGGTGACAATAGTCCATCTTGCAAAGTTTACATTTTGTTTGGTCTACATCTGGTGGTGGTGATTTAACCTGTAAAAGATACTTGTAACCCAGCCGGAGGCGGGCGGTAGTGACATCTAAGAGTCTGCTTATTTTGTTGGATGCACCATAGACATGTGGCTCCTCCTACATGATAGAATGATGATAGATGGACTGACTGGTGTCAATCTCCCTGAGTCTTATGTCAATAAAATTCAGTTGAAGTTCTTTTCGTATTATTGTTCTCAAACTACTAACTGATAAGCCAAGATTGTGATCTACCCATTCTTTGAAAGCATACAGCTTAGCCAATTTATCAGTTCTATCATGCATCTGAAGACCAATGTGAGATGGAATCCACAACATGTGCACTCTGACTCCACTGTCCACAATCTTACCATTCCTGTGTCTGGCTTCTGACACAAGCATGCCAAAATTTATACTTAATGAGTTGAGAGCATTTATGGATGACAGAGAATCACTTACAATTAAAGTGTCAACCTTAGATACATGGACGCATTTGAGTGCAAGGAGTATGGCAAACAGTTCTGTCTGAAGGGTAGATAATCCCTTCTCGTACAATATTTCTGGGGTTTTCCACCTCTGCATTTATAATTATTTGTACTTATATGGTGTTGTGATCAGAGTAAATTTTATTTGTGATCATTATATCTCTGATTAGCTCTTCGTTTTTGGTGAAAATCAAATTCAGGGTATTTTCATTTCTAGTGGGTTCTGTAATCTGTTGGTTCACAGCAAACTTTTCATGAAACCTCATTAACATTCTGTTATGTATCTGTTGAGTTAATGTTCTTCCGGGAACTATTACAAGAACTGCGCCTTGACTTACCATCTTCCATTTCATATTTGGAAGGATGAACTCTCCGAAGAGGATAATATTTGGTGTAAGATATTCAAGGTTTTCAACTCATCTATCTATTTTTCTTATCAGCTCTTTGAAGTCTTCAGCCATTGCTGACGGTGGCTTATATGCGAGGATAATCACTATTTACTGTTTTCCACTTTAATAACTGGAAAGCATCGCTATTTTCGCCTATATAATCCCCTTCGAAAACATCACTTGCATATTTTTCGGTAGATCCTCTAAAACATTGCATTTGTTTCTGTGAGGAGCCCACTTGTAAGTCACTATTGCTATTTCTAATAGTTTTCAGTTCCTGAATTTTACTGAAGAGGAAAAACGAATTTACTAATTGAGATGATTGGGTTTTGTATAGGTTTTCTTAATGCTTCTAGTGTTATGTCATCTTGAAGTATGGCTCTCTGTGTACATGTTCCCTGTCTCTCCAGTACTGATAATGTGGGTTGATGTGTGTTTGGCCCTGGTGTGTGACCTACTGATATACCGTGTAGCGTTGCCAGCTGTCTAAGTGTCCTCCCTGCTGTTTTTCCTTGTAGCTCGCTATTTCTCCGGAATTTCTCTCTTCCCCTGTTGTTGATTACGTTGTGTCCTCTTTAAGTGGAACTTGGTCGCTAGCGATGACGGATAAGTCTCAGGGTGAAAAGATCTACATTCTTTGCCAAAGTGACATCGTACTTTTTTCAGTATATTGGAAACACTTTGTGACGTGTGAATATTTGCAACTTGTATCACATGGATGTAGTCACTGAATTTTCCATCCTTTCATCTTTTTCTGCAGGAGTTTCTGCATTGTGTAGGTCCTTTTTTCATCTCCTGTCTATCATGTCTATCATGTCTATCATGCACCCAGCATATTTCTTGAGTTTCGCTATGTTGAAGTGAATATATATATATATATATATATATATATATATATATATATATATATATATATATATATATATATATATATATATATATATATAATGTGTATGTGTGTGTGTATAGGCTCCTCTTCCTTGTGATTGTGTTGTTTAAAACACAGCCTCCAGACAAAGGTGGTTCCACAAACAGATGGTTACTAACCTTGTTAGTTCAAGTTTAGCTGCGAGCAATAATGTCGGCCTCTCACAGTGGCCAGAGGCAATTGATGCAATGTGCGTAGTGAGTGAGAGAGAGAAAGAGAAAGAGAGAGAGAGGGAGAGAGAGAGAGAGGGAGAGAGAGAGAGAGAGAGAGAGAGAGAGAGAGAGAGAGAGAGAGAGAGAGAGAGAGAGAGAGAGAGATAGAATGAGAGAGAGAGAGAGGGGAGAGCGAGAGAGAGAGAGAGAGAGAGAGAGAGAGAGAGAGAGAGAGAGAGAGAGAGAGAGAGAGAGAGAGAGAGAGAGAGAGAGAGAGAGAGAGAGAGAGAGAGAAGATAAAGAAGAAGAAGAATGTTGATGAAGTTTCGTTATTCCTTCCCTTTGTTCCATGTTTACACGTATTTATCCTTTATCTTCGAATTACCAATTTTTCCGCTGCCTTCCCTGGCCTTAATTTCTGCTAAAGTCTCTGTAATACAATTCCCAGTCAGGGTAATGTTGTTACATTTCCATAATTTAATATATTCAGCCACCAAGCAATTATCATTACCTGTAAATCGTGGGCTACCTGGACTCTACCTGGAGGGTAGTCCGGGGATCGACGCCGCCGCGGCCCGGTCCACGACCAGGCCTCCCTGTAGATCAGGGCACCCCTACTTTTCACTGGGGGTATTTTGCACTGCTCGCCCCGTCTTTTGCTTTCGTAGAGATTGATTTCTGTCTGCAGATTAGGGACCATTCCTTCTAGGATTTTCCAAGTGTAGATTATGATGTATCTCTCTCGCCTGCTCTCCAGTGAGTACAAGTCAAGTGTTTCCAAGCGTTCCCAATAGTTGAGGTGTTTGAAGGAAATTATATGTGCAGTAAAAGTTCTCTGTACATTCTCAAGATCTGCAATTTCATCTGCTTTGAATGGAGATGTTAATGTACAGCAGTATTCTAGCCTAGAGAGAACAAGTGATTTGAAAAGTATCATCATTGTCTTTGCATCTCTTGCTTTGAACGTTCTCATTATCCATCCTATCATTTTTTTCATAATATTTTTTCGCTCTATTGTATGATCAGAGTTTGTAGAATACTCAGTTCTAATTATTATTTGTCTTCATTGAACATCATATTTTTTTCCGGTGACCATTGCAAAACTTGGTTTATATCTTCTTGGAGGTTAAGCGTGTCCTCAATAGATGGCAGTCTCATGCAGATCCTAGTATCGTCTGCTAAGGATGACACGGTGCTGTGGATTACATCTCTGTCTATGTCGGATATGAGGATGAGGAACAGGATGGGGGCAAGTACTGTGCCTTGTGGAACAGAGCTTTTCACTATAGCGGCTTAAGATTTAACTCTCATTACCACTACTCTTTGTGTTCGATTGGTTAGAAAGTTGAAGATCCATCTGCCCACTTTGCCAGTTATTCCTTTAGCACGTATTTTGTGTGCTATTACATCATAATCGCACTTGGAAAGGCTTTTGCAAAGTCTGTGTATATTACATCTGCATTCTGTTTTTCTTTCAGTGCATCCAAGACCATATTACAGTGATCCAATAGTTGCGAGAGGCAGGAGCCATATTGCCCTGGATTGTGCACTTTTTGGGAATCTAAATGGTTTGCAATCATGTGGGACGTTACAGCTATTGGTCTATAGTTCTTATCTAATGCTTTGCTGCCACCTTTATGGAGTCTGGCTATATCCATTGTTTTTAGTGACTGGAATTTCACCCATGCCTAAGCTCCTTCTCCATAATATACTTAGGGCACGCGAAAGGTGTTTCTTGCAGTTCTTAATGAACACAGAGTTCCACGAGTCTATGCCTGGGGCTGAGGGCATGGGCATGTTGTCAATGGCTTTCTCAGAGTCTATCGGAGATTGGGTAATGTCGGAAATCTGGCATATTTTGATGGAATTTTGAAGCTCATTAATGAGAAAATGATTTGGATTTTCGATCTTTAGACTGATTAGTGGCTCGCTAAACGTCATCAAAAATAGCTGAACATGTGCAGAAGTAATGACCGGAAATGAGGTAGGTGCAGCCAGGAAAAGGAACAGACGCAGGTACATGAAAAAATACGCACAGGCAATGAAAGAGGACCAGACCAGGTACTGGGACACGCAGTGTGGCTTTACAAACTCTTTTTTTTTCGGTACGATATCCCCGGTGACCAGGTCTGAGGATTCTGTGTCCAGCACCGTCTTTCCTTAATCCCCCCGGGGATCGATCCAACATACGTGTGTTGAGAGCAGAGTGTGTTGCCCATCCGACCGCTGTATGTGTGTGTGTGTGTGAGAGAGAGAAGGAGAGTGTATGTGTGTGTGTGTATGTGAGAGAAGGAGAGTGTGTGAGAGAGAGAGAGAGAAGGAGAGTGTATGTGTGTGTGAGAGAGAAGTAGAGTGTGTGTGTGTGTGAGAGAGAAGGAGAGTGTACGTGTGTGTGTGAGAGAAAAGGAGAGTGTATGTGTGTGTGAGAGAGAGAAGGAGAGTGTATGTGTGTGTGAGAGAGAGAAGGAGAGTGTATGTGTGTGTGAGAGAGAGAAGGAGAGTGTATGTGTGTGTGTGTGTGAGAGAGAGAGAGAAGTAGAGTGTGTGTGTGTGAGAGAGAAGGAGAGTGTATGTGTGTGTGAGAGAGAGAAGGAGAGTGTATGTGTGTGTGTGTGAGAGAGAGAAGCAGAGTGTGTGTGTGTGAGAGAGAGAAGGAGACTGTATGTGTGTGTGTGAGAGAGAGAAGGAGAGTGTGTGTGTGTGAGAGAGAAGGAGAGTGTATGTGTGTGTGTGAGAGAGAAGGAGAGTGTATGTGTGTGTGAGAGAGAGAAGGAGAATGTATGTGTGTGTGAGAGAGAGAAGGAGAATGTATGTGTGTGTGTGTGAGAGAAGGAGTGTGTGTGTGTGTGAGAGAGAGAGAGAAGGAGAATGTATGTGTGTGTGTGTGAGAGAAGGAGAGTGTGTGTGTGTGTGAGAGAGAAGGAGAGTGTATGTGTGTGTGTGAGAGAGAGAAGGAGAGTGTATGTGTGTGTGTGTGTGTGAGAGAAGTAGAGTGTGTGTGTGTGTGAGAGAAAAGGAGAGTGTATGTGTGTGTGAGAGAGAGGAGAGTGTATGTGTGTGTGTGAGAGAGAGAAGCAGAGTGTGTGTGTGTGTGTGAGAGAGAAGGAGACTGTATGTGTGTGTGAGAGAGAGAAGGAGAGTGTATGTATGTGTGTGTGTGAGAGAGGAGAGTGTGTGTGTGTGTGTGAGAGAAAGGAGAGTGTATGTGTGTGTGAGAGAGAAGGAGAGTGTATGTGTGTGTGAGAGAGAGAAGGAGAATGTATGTGTGTGTGTGAGAGAGAGAAGGAGAGTGTGTGTGTGTGCGTGAGAGAAGGAGAGTGTATGTGTGTGTGGGAGAGAGAGAAGGAGAGTGTATGTGTGTGTGTGAGAGAGAAGGAGAGTGTATGTGTGTGTTAGAGAGAGAAGGAGAGTGTATGTGTGTGTGAGAGAGAGGAGAGTGTATGTGTGTGTGTGAGAGAGAGAGGAGAGTGTATGTGTGTGTGTGAGAGAGAGAAGGAGAGTGTATGTGTGTGTGTGAGAGAGAAGGAGAGGTATGTGTGTGTGAGAGAGAGAAGGAGAGTGTATGTGTGTGTAGAGAGAGAAGGAGAGTGTATGTGTGTGTGTGGAGAGAGAAGGAGAGTGTGTGTGTGTGTGTGTGAGAGAAGGAGAGTGTATGTGTGTGTGTGAGAGAGAAGGAGAGTGTATGTGTGTGTGTGTGAGAGAGAAGGAGAGTGTATGTGTGTGTGTGAGAGAGAGAAGGAGAGTGTATGTGTGTGTGTGAGAGAGAAGGAGAGTGTATGTGTGTGTGTGAGAGAGAGAAGGAGAGTGTATGTGTGTGTGTGAGAGAGAGAAGGAGAGTGTATGTGTGTGTGTGAGAGAGAAGGAGAGTGTATGTGTGTGTGAGAGAGAGAAGGAGAGTGTATGTATTGTCTACTATTCTTCTCAGTGTCGATTAATATGCCTTACCTGGGAATCTATACCATTCATATAATATTTCTGTGATCCAAATTTCCACTTCTAATATCCTTTAACCCCACTATGTATGTTATCAGGTAATCTTGTGTACCTGTCAATGTATGGTACAGTAACAGCAAAACGCGTTATATAATCATTCACAACTGACGTAGCATGATGTTTTGGTGCGTCGACACAGGTCGAGCGTCACTAATCCATCATGAAACATTCAGTCAAAATAAACTCGGCTCGGCTAAGAATTAGATAATTTTTGTGATGTAAGGAAGTAATTTTTGCGGCGTTATAAAAAAAGTGTTTGTTTGTCTTGTTTAGAAAAGCCAAGACGGCAAAGCCTAAGCCAAGACCGCTCGTTCTGGCTAAAAAATGATAACCCTCCTTTAAGTATTGCGGCCTTTTTTCTAAATGCAATTGAAGAAGTACTGCAAAAACTGAGCAGCACCTGGAGACGCCTTCATAATACATTGTGGGTGAACTTTTTCAACTGCATTTGCAGGAAAAATCTCTCTACACAGAAGAGCCTTATAGGCCGAAACATTTCGAAGTGTTTCGTTACACACACACACACATACAACAGGCCTAGTGTCTAATCGACATGTGCCTAGGACAAAATGGTAACTAACATCAACGCTCCTGGCGAGCGAGGGCCACCATACCATCCACTCACCACAGCCTCATTAATACAAAACATCCAAGACAGCGCAGCTCAAAGTAATTATGTATGTATTAATGCATATATATATATACACATGTGTTAATTTTCATTAACGTTTAACCTCATGTGGGCAGACGTTAATATGAGAAGATAATCGGTGTTGGTCTGCTATACAGAGATGATGCAGAGGGAGGTAGATGATAGTGAAAGTGTGAATGAAAAATAGAGGGGAGGCGAGGGAATAGGTAGGTAGGAAGAATGAAAGAGGGGGCAAGGGAGAGAAAGGAAGGCAAGGGGAGGAGAAATGATAACACGAGGGATAAACCTGGGTTGAGTGCATAAAGAGATTGAAAGAAGGAAAGAGAGAGAGGAGGAGAGATTGTAGTAGGGAGAATTTACTGTAGATGAGTACGTAGAGACAAGGAGAGAAATTGGAATGAAGATAAAAATAATAATAATAATCATAAAAATAAAATAATAATAATAATAATAATAATAATAACAAAAATAATAATAATAATAATAATGATAATGATGATGATGATGATGATGATGATGATGATGATGATGATGATAATAATAATAATAATAACAATAATAATAATAATAATAATAATAATAATAATAATAATAATAATAATAATAATAATAATAATAATAAGGTAGTAGGATGGTAGTCAGCAACCACCCAGGGAGGTACTACCGTCCTACCAAATGAGTGTGAAACATAAGCCTGTAATTGTTTTGCATGATGTAGGATTGCTGGTCTCTTTTTCTGCCTCATAAACATGCAAGATTACAGGTATATGTCTTGCTACTTCTACTTACACTTAGGTAACACTACACATGCATGTACAAGCATATATATGCTAACCCCTGTGGGTTTTCTTCTATTTTCTTCCTAGTTCTTGTTCTTGTTTATTTCTGCTTATTTCCATGGGAAAGTGGAACAGAATTCTTCCTCCGTAAGCCATGCGTGTCGTAAGAAGCGACTAAATGCCGGGAGCAAAGGACTAGTAACCCCTTCTCCTGTATAAACTACTAAAAACAAGGAAATGAAAAACTTTATAAAATTGGGATGTTTGAATGTGCGTGGATGTAGTGAGGATGATAAGAAAGAAGTAATTGCTGATGTTATGAATGAAAAGAAGTTGGATGTCCTGGCCCTAAGCGAAACAAAGCTGAAGGGGGTAGGTGAGTTTCAGAGGGGATAAATAAAAGGGATTAAGTCAGGAGTATCCGAGAGAGTTAGAGCTAAGGAAGGGGTACATCACTTTCCAGACTATCCACTTCCTAACAATTCCCATTGGGACCCCTTCTTTGGAACATCCTTTCTCTATCCACCTTGTCGATTCCTCTCAGTATGCGTGTGGAGAACTGGTTAGATAAGTACACTTTCCTGCACGAAACAAATATATAGCAATCTGTACTTATCTGTTAACAGCACGACGTCCAGCAGCCTCCCCCTGGAAATCCCTTCGGGGTGCCGTTCCAGATTCCACAATGGCTGTTGATTAACAATCGAGTCTGAAATTTTTTTTCCCCAAATGAGCGTATATCCATCATTTCACTCTCATCTGAAATGCATAGTGATACTTGGGTTTGGGGGAATCACCCACATATCACGGGATTTATTGGTAATTCCAGGCAAATCTCACCCCTACCTATTAGCTGCAGCTAACGTAATTTGGTGTGGGTATGGCTGTACTTACCTGGATATTGTAACCGACCCAATTTTCCCTATTTTTTGTTAGGGGAAGTTTGACCCCGGTATTGATGTCTTGAGTAGGCTGCTACAGATGCGTAGTTATGTCCTCACTCGTCGATAGGGAGTCACGTCGGTAAGTTTTTTCACGATAGTTTGATATCTTGTCCCTTTGTTCATAACATCTGAACGTATACCACGACACAAACTTTATACTAATCGGGATTTTACCATGGATGATACACTCGTGTTTCTTTTTAACAATAGTTTTCCTAATAGAGATTGACAGCATTTCAGAGTTTACTGCACAAAGTCATTATTTTCTTTGTTCTCAGAAGGAGATTTGTGACGTGTGTTCACGCTCTGATATCTGAATTCAACCTAGCATGTCACTCTACCCAGGCGCCCACAAGTCACCCTCTACACAAAAGAACCGCTGAGTTCAGCTTCATATCTCTTCCTTACTACACATTACAAAAGTATTTAACACAAGCGGAAGGTTTCTTGGTATCTAGCTATAGACTAGAATTCGTAATAGTCCCAACTTGTAGATAAAGGCTGCAGGTTTTTCCTTAATTTTCCTGCTATGGAGAAAAGAGTCATTACTTTTTTTTAACCTCATGTGTTGATCAGGAACTCTAGCAAGGAGAGGAAGGCGTGCCACGTGATGCTATGCTACATATATATGTTTTTCATAAAGCTGTTTGCAATGAAGGAAGATTCCACTAGCCCCTTCTGGGAGGGCAAAGTCTCTCAGAGGGCTGATGGGGGGGGGCTTAAAGAGCTGAGAGATAGCCCATTTACTGGAAATATTTCTCAGTGTGTGTGTGTGTGTGTGAGTATGTGTATGTGTTTGTATGTGTGTGTGTGTATGTTTGTGTGTGTGTGTGTGTGCTTGTGTGTGTATGTGTGTGTGTGTTATGTTTGTGTGTACTCACCTATATGTGGTTGCAGGAGTCGACTCATAGCTCCTGGCCCCACCTCTGCACTGGTCGATACTAATTCACTCTCTCCCTGCTCCATAAGCTTTATCATACCTCTTCTTAAAGCTATGGTTGGAACCTGCTTCCACTACTTCACTCTCCAGATTATTCCACTTTCTGATAACTCTAAGGCTAAAGAAATACTTCCTAACATCCCTATGACTCATCTGGGTTTTCTGCTTCCAATTGTGGCCCTTGTTTCTGTATCTCATCTCTGAAACATTCGAGCCCTGTCCACCTTTTCAATTCCTCTAAGTATTTTGTATGTCGTTATCAAATCTTCCTATCTCTCCTGTCCTCCGGTGTCGTCAGGTGGATTTCTCTTAACCTCTCCTCGAAGGACATACCCTTAGCTCCGGGACCAGTCTAGTTGCAAACCTTTTCACTTTCTCTAGTTTTATGTGTGTGAGTGTGTGTGTGTGTGCGCGTGTGCGTGTGTGTGTATGCGTATGTGTGTGTGTGTGTGTGTATCTGTACTCACCTAGTTGTACTAACCTAGTTGTGGTTGCAGGGTCGATTCATAGCTCCTGGCCCCGCCTCTTCACTGGCCTCTACTGGGTCACTTTCCCTGCGCTATGAGCTTTATCATACCTCTTCTTAAACCTATGAATGGACCTTGCCTCCACTACGTCGCTTCCCAAACTATTTCACTTCCTGACCATTCTGTGACTAAAGAAATACTTCCTAACATCCCTGTGAGTCATCTGAGTCTTCAGCTTCCAACTGTGTTCCCTTGTCTCTGTCCACCTTGTCAACTCCTCTCAGTATTTTATATGTCGTTATCATGTCCCGCTATCTCTCCTGTCCTCCAGTGTCGTCAGGTCGTCTGTGTTTGTGTGTGTTTGTAGTTATGCGTAATTAACGCTTGCAAATTATTCAGTATTTTCGGGACTTCGAAACGAAATATTGACACAAATTGTAGTTAAATAAATGTATCAAATAAATGTGACAAATCCTGACAAAAAATTGTACTGAGAAATGTAGTTGTTAGTGACAAGTAAAGACAAGTCTCAAGGATGATATTATTGTATTGATTCCAGGAGTAACAGCACCTGCGTACGTCTGTCTGTGTCGACACTTATTGTGAAGGAACACTTGTTTGTGAATGACACTTGTCTGTGAAGGATCAATTGATTTTGTAAGGTCACTTAATAAACTGTAGATATCCTATATGTCCCATACAAACACACACACAAAAGAAAGTGGCTGAGAATGGAAGTCGAAGGCTCAGAGGATCAGAGGAAAATGGCTGTGGTAAAGAAGAATGGATGGAGGAGCAATGTAATAGGATGGAACAATAGTGGGAGGGCAAACTAGGTGAGAGTTCTGCAAAAATGGAGACGATGATGGAGGCAGAGTTTTTGGCGAAAATGGAGAAGAGGATGGAGGTGGAGAGGAAGAAATGGGAGTCACAAGCCGAAACCGCAGAAGCCAGGATAAGGGCCCTAGACTATGAGGAAAATAGGCTGAAGTGTGTTACAGGGCTATTGCCAAGAGGAGCCAAATGGAAAGGAAGGAGACATCAAGGAGGGCCGATGGAACGAAGGAAAGGGCAGTT
>WNWK01046861.1:0-14152 GCA_009830355.1 Cherax destructor
ATGACGCAGGGTGTGACAATAATCCAACTGGCAAAGTTTACATCTTGTTTGGTCTACATCTGGTGGTGGTGATTTAACCTGCCAAAGATACTTGTAACCCAGCCGGAGGCGGCGTAGTGACATCCAAGAGTCTGCTTATTTGTTGGATGCACCATAGACATGTGGCTCCTCCTGCATGATAGAATGATGATAGATGGACTGACTGGTGTCAAACTCCCTGAATCTTAAGTCAATAAAATTCAGTTGAAGTTCTTTTCGTATTATTGTTCTCAAACTGCTAACTGACAAGCCAAGATTGTAATCTATCCCCTCTTTGAAAGCATAAAACTTAGCCAATTTATCAGTTCTATCATGCATCTGAAGACCAATGTGAGATGGAATCCACAGCATGTGTACTCTGACTCTACTATCCACAATCCTACCATACCTGTGTCTGGCTTCTGACACGAGCATGCTACAAGCTATACTTGATGAGTTGAGAGCATTTATGGATGACAGAGAATCAGTTACAATTAGAGAGTTAACCGGCTGTGGTTCGTACGTTGGACTGTGTGCGGCCAACAGTAACAGCCTGGTTGATCAGGCTCTGGTCCAACAGGAGGCCTGGTCAAAGACCGAGCCGCGGGGGCGTTGACCCCTGGAATTCTCTCCAGGTAGACTCCAGGTACTAGTGTTCCAGTCACCAGTGATGACTGTACTAGTGTTCCAGTCACAACTGATGCCCGTACTAGTGTTCCAGTCACCAGTGATGCTCGTATTAGTGTTCCAGTCACCAGTGATGACCGAACTAGTGTTCCAGTCACCAGTGATGCCAGTACTAGTGTTCCAGTCACCAGTGATGCTCGTACTAGTGTTTCAGTCACCAGTGATGCTCATACTAGTGTTCCAGTCACCAGTGATGCCCGTACTAGTGTTCCAGTCACCAGTGATGCTCTTACTAGTGTTCCAGTCACCAGTGATGACGGTACTAGTGTTCCAGTCACCAATGATGACCGTACTAGTGTTCCAGTCACCAGTGATGACCGTACTAGTGTTCCAGTCACCAGTGATGACCGTACTAGTGTTCCAGTCACCAGTGATGGCCGTACTAGTGTTCCAGTCACCAGTGATGCTCGTACTAGTGTTCCAGTCACCAGTGATGCTCGTAATAGTGTCCCAGTCACCAGTGATGCTCGTACTAGTGTTCCAGTCACCAGTGATGCTCGTACTAGTGTTCCAGTCACCAGTGATGCTCGTACTAGTGTTCCAGTCACCAGTGATGCTCGTACTAGTGTTCCAGTCACAAGTGATGACCGTACTAGTGTTCCAGTCACCAGTGATGACAGAACTAGTGTTCCAGTCACCAGTGATGCCCGTACTAGTGTTCCAGTCACCAGTGATGACCGTACTAGTGTTCCAGTCACCAGTGATGCTCGTACTAGTGTTCCAGTCACCAGTGATGCTCGTACTAGTGTTCCAGTCACCAGTGATGACCGTACTAGTGTTCCAGTCACCAGTGATGACCGTACTAGTGTTCCAGTCACCAGTGATGCCCGTACAAGTGTTCCAGTCACCAGTGATGCTCGTACTAGTGTTCCAGTCACCAGTGATGACCGTACTAGTGTTCCAGTCACCAGTTATGACCGTACTAGTGTTCCCGTCACCAGTGATGCTCGTACTAGTGTTCCAGTCACCAGTGATGCTCGTACTAGTGTTCCAGTAACCAGTGATGACCGTACTAGTGTTCCAGTCACCAGTGATGACCGTACTAGTGTTCCAGTCACCAGTGATGACCGTACTAGTGTTCCAGTCACCAGTGATGACCGTTCTAGTGTTCCAGTCACCAGTGATGCTCGTACTAGTGTTAAAGTCACCAGTGATGCCCGTACTAGTGTTCCAGTCACCAGTGATGCTCGTACTAGTGTTCCAGTCACCAGTGATGCTCGTACTAGTGTTCCACTCACCAGTGATGCAAGTACTAGTGTTCCAGTCACCAGTGATGACCGTACTAGTGTTCCAGTCAACAGTGATGCCCGTACTAGTGTTCCAGTCACCAGTGATGCCCGTACTAGTGTTGCAGTCACCAGTGATGGTCGTACTAGTGTTCCAGTCACCAGTGATGCCTGTACTAGTGCTCCAGTCACCAGTGATGCCCGTACTAGTGTTCCAGTCACCAGTGATGACTGTACTAGTCTTCCAGTCACCAGTGATGACCGTACTAGTGTTCCAGTCACCAGTGATGCTCGTACTAGTGTTCCAGTCACCAGTGATGACCGTACTAGTGTTCCAGTCACTATGATGACCGTACTAGTGTTCCAGTCACCAGTGATGACCGTACTAGTGTTCCAGTCACCAGTGATGCTCGTACTAGTGTTCCAGTCACCAGTGATGCCCGTATTAGTGTTCCAGTCACCAGTGATGCTCGTACTAGTGTTCCAGTCACCAGTGATGCTCGTACTAGTGTTCCAGTCACCAGTGATGCTCGTACTAGTGTTCCAGTCACCAGTGATGCTCGTACTAGTGTTCCAGTCACCAGTGATGCCCGTACTAGTGTTCCAGTCACCAGTGATGCTCGTACTAGTGTTCCAGTCACCAGTGATGACCGTACTAGTGTTCCAGTCACCAGTGATGACCGTACTAGTGTTCCAGTCACCAGTGATGACCGTACTAGTGTTCCAGTCACCAGTTATGACCGTACTAGTGTTCCAGTCACCAGTGATGACCGTACTAGTGTTCCAGTCACCAGTGATGACCGTACTAGTGTTCCAGTCACCAGTGATGCTTGTACTAGTGTTCCAGTCACCAGTGATGACCGTACTAGTGTTCAAGTCACCAGTGATGCCCGTACTATTGTTCCAATCACCAGTGATGACCGTACTAGTGTTCCAGTCACCAGTGATGCTCGTACTAGTGTTCCAGTCACCAGTGATGCTTGTACTAGTGTTCCAGTCACCAGTGATGCTCGTACTAGTGTTCCAGTCACCAGTGATGACGGTACTAGTGTTCCAGTCACCAGTGATGACGGTACTAGTGTTCCAGTCACCAGTGATGACCGTACTAGTGTTCCAGTCACCAGTAATGCCCGTACTAGTGTTCCAGTCACCAGTGATGCCCGTACTAGTGTTCCAGTCACCAGTGATGACCGTTCTCTTGTTCCAGTCACCAGTGATGCTCGTACTAGTGTTCCAGTAACCAGTGATGCCCGTACTAGTGTTCCAGTCACCAGTGATGCTCGTACTAGTGTTCCAGTCACCAGTGATGCTCGTACTAGTGTTCCAGTCACCAGTGATGCTCGTACTAGTGTTCCAGTCACCAGTGATGACCGTACTAGTGTTCCAGTCACCAGTGATGACCGTACTAGTATTACAGTCACCAGTGATGACCGTACTAGTGTTCCAGTCACCAGTGATACTCGTACTAGTGTTCCAGTCACCAATGATGCTCGTACTAGTGTTGCAGTCACCAGTGATGCCTGTACTAGTGTTCCAGTCACCAGTGATGCCCGTACTAGTGTTCCAGTTACCAGTGATGACCATACTAGTGTTCCAGTCACCAGTGATGCTCGTACTAGTGTTCCAGTTACCAGTGATGCTCGTACTAGTGTTCCACTCACCAGTGATGCCCGTACTAGTGTTCCAGTCACTAGTGATGCCTGTACTAGTGTTCCAGTCACCCGTGATGACCGTACTAGTGTTCCAGTCACCAGTGATGCCCGTACTAGTGTTCCAGTCACCAGTGATGACCGTACTAGTGTTCCAGTCACCAGTGATGACCGTACTAGTATTCCAGTCACCAGTGATGACCGTACTAGTGTTCCAGTCACCAGTGATACTCGTACTAGTGTTCCAGTCACCAGTGATGCTCGTACTAGTGTTCCAGTCACCAGTGATGCCTGTACTAGTGTTCCAGTCACCAGTGATGCCCCTACTAGTATGAGTGTCACTAGCCATCAATGTACTAGTGTTCCATTTACCTCGCTTCACACACGGAGGGCCCAGGTTTGATTCCCGGCGGGTGGAAACATTTCGATGTGTTTCCTAACACCTGTTGTCATGCTCACCTAGCAGCAAATAGGTACCTGGGTGTTAGTCGACTGGTGTGGGTGGCATCCTGGGGGATGCCACCCACCCACTATTGTACCAGTCACCACTGACTGTTTAGTGTACCAGTCACCACTGACTGTTTACTGTACTAGTGTACCAGTCACCACTGTTTTCTGTAATATTGTACTAGTCACCACTGACTGTTTAATGTACCAGTCACCACTGACTGTTTACTGTACTAGTGTACTAGTCACCACTGACTGTTTACTGTATAGTGTACCAGTCACCACTGACTGTTTACTAGTGTACCAGTCACCAATGACTGTTTACTATGCTAGTGTACCAGTCACCACTGAATGTTTACTGTACTAGTGTACCAGTCACTACTGACTGTTTACTGTACTAGTGTACCAGTCACCAGTGGCTCTCCTTGCATTACAGTTTTATAATTGTAACTACCAATAACAGTGTACACTTGTAACATGCATCGAAATAAAAATATTATTATTATTTAGTGTACCAGTCACCACTGTTTACTGTACCAGTCACCACTGACTGTTTACTGTACTAGTCACCACTGACTGTTTACTGTGCTGGTGTACCAGTCACCACTGTTTACTGTTCTATTGTACCAGTCACCAATGACTTTACTGTACTAGTGTACCAGTCACCACTGATTGTTTAATGTGCTAGTGTACCAGTCACCACTGACTGTTTACTGTACTAGTGTTCCAGTCACCACTGACTGTTTACTGTGCTAGTTTACCAGTCACTACTGTTTACTGTAGTAGTGTACCAGTCACCACTGACTGTTTACTGTACTATTGTACCAGTCACCACTCTTTACTATGCTAGTGTACCAGTCACCCTGACTGCTTACTATGCTAGTGTACCAGTCACCACTGACTATTTACTGTACTAGTGTACCAGTCACCACTGACTGTTTACTATGCTAGTGTACCAGTCACCACTGACTGTTTACTATGCTAGTGTACCAGTCACCACTGACTGTTTACTATGCTAGTGTACCAGTCACCACCGACTGTTTACTGTACTAGTGTACCAGTCACCACTCTTTACTGTACTAGTGTACCAGTCACCACTCTTTACTATGCTAGTGTACCAGTCACCCTGACTGCTTACTATGCTAGTGTACCAGTCACCACTGACTATTTACTGTACTAGTGTACCAGTCACCACTGACTGTTTACTATGCTAGTGTACCAGTCACCACTGACTGTTTACTATGCTAGTGTACCAGTCACCACTGACTGTTTACTATGCTAGTGTACCAGTCACCACTGACTGTTTACTATGCTAGTGTACCAGTCACCACTGACTGTTTACTGTACTAGTGTACCAGTCACCACTGACTGTTTACTATGCTAGTGTACCAGTCACCACTGACTGTTTACTATGCTAGTGTACCAGTCACCACTGACTGTTTACTATGCTAGTGTACCAGTCACCACTGACTGTTTACTATGCTAGTGTACCAGTCACCACTGACTGTTTACTGTGCTAGTGTACCAGTCACCACTGTTTACTGTACTAGTGTACCAGTCACCACTGACTATTTACTATGCTAGTGTACCAGTCACCAATGACTGTTTACTGTACTAGATAACAATTCAAGGTTTATAGCACCTAGTTGTAAAATAAGTCATCAATATTGTAATCAAAGAAGCAAGACAAGGAAACAGCAAACAAAGCAGGGAAAGATTTCTATACCCATACATATATGTATATTGCTTCACCACTTATTTGCAATATATACGGTGGTAATAGATTAAGTTAGCAGAATATTGGTACATCGAAGAACTTTTCAAAGCAAAAGAAGACACGACCAGTGTCTCTCAGTCAGGTGGACATGTGATGTCACCTTGACTGAAGTAGCCGGCTTTCATACAATTGACAAGTTGAACTGGACTAGAAGCACAGCAGTGTATATTCAATGATATACACTTCTCAGTGTATATACAATGACATGCCTCTCAGTATACATTTTACATTAAAATTTTCAGTGTAAAAAATACGCAAATGCTTCACGATAAATTTATTTTGAAAGAATACAAAATGTCGGCTTCTAAATCTAAATCTAATTATACAAAAGCAAGTTTAGAAAGGACTCTTTTCACTTTTTCACAGTTATGTAAATCATTATCACTCAAAGTTCTCAGTAGCAGCAGTTAAAAAAAGTGATGTAAATATTCTTGATTGTAAATATTCTTGATTGATTGTAAATGTTCTTGAACACTTCTCAGCAGTGAACTACTGGCAATAACAGTCTGGATGATCCTGGTACTCAATCATTACGTTTACCCTCTGTAAACCAGTCACAGGTAACAGCTGGAACTAATTTGCAAGGTTTACATCTGGTTTACAAGATTAACATTTGATTTACAAGTTTTAAATTTAGTTTACATGGTTCACATCTGGTTTACAAGGTTTACATCAGGCTTACAAGGTGCACATCTGGCTTACATCTATTTTACAAGGTTTACATCTGGTTTACAAGGTTTATATTATGTTTAAAACTGGTTTTACAAGGTTTACAACTGGTTTACAAGGCTTCAACTGGTTTATGGTTGGTTTACAAACTTTACATAGAGCTTAACAAGAGAACTGACTGCATATAGAGGAGCTTTATAAGAGGTGAGTGTATATAAAGTTGAGTGAAGGACGGGTGGAGATGAGGTACAGAGGCAGCACTCTGAAGGATGAGTGAGGATGTTGCTGTTCACAGATCCATCAGCAGTTCTGTCTGTCCACCTCTGGCTAGACAGCCATTAACTGAATGATGGTAAATGATTCTTCTTCCTGGATGACTCTAACCTGCTGAAAGACAGTCAGTGGTATCCTAATAAAAAACAATATATCACTACCATAAATAAGCCTTCGGAGCATTGCGTCCCCAGACAGAGTGTGGCGGAACATCAACTCAGTCATCTATCACATCTGTCACTGCACCAAGATCAACATAACTGCCTGTAACTCATCATACATAAGCAAGGAACATATAACAAACACTTCATTGTTTTTAACTCATTGTACACCATATTTATGTATATTACATCCACTATTACCGTAGGCAGTGACTCAACATTATTTTACACTACTTACAACACTTGAGTTCAACGTTGGTGTCGTATATGAGAAACGCGTTCTGGCATGTCTTAAGTCCATCTTCGTCACTGCAATGCATTGTGACGTGTAATAAATCCATCTTTGTCACTGTTATAACAGATCACTGCTATAACCTGCAGTGCCTCGTGTATAAGCCATTAACAGTGATAAAAGCACAGCTGCCACAGCTGCTGGGTGCCAGTGATGCCATGTTAGTAAGAAGCAGCTTAACCAGGCCACAGGGGCAGTGATTCCCAGGTACTAGGCCACAGGGGCAGTGACCTCAGGTACTTGGCCACTGGGGCAGTGACCCACTGGTACTAGGCCACAGGGACAGTGACCCCCAAGGTACTAGGCCACAGGGGCAGTGACCCCAGGTACTAGGCCACATTGGCAGTGACCCCCAGGTACTTGGCCACTAGGGCAGTGATCCCCAGGTACTAGGCAACTGGGGCAGTGACCCCCAGGTACTAGGACACTCGGGCAGTGATCCCCAGGTACTAGGCCACAGGGAAAGTGACACCCAGGTACTAGGGCAGTGATCCCCAGGTACTAGGCCACTGGGGCAGTGACCCCCAGGTACTAGGCCACTGGGGCAGTGATCCCCAGGTACTAGACCACTGGGGCATTGACCCCCAGGTACTAAGCCACAGAGGCAGTGACCAAGGTACTAGGCCACAGGGGCAGTGACCAAGGTACTAGGCCACTGGGGCAGTGATCCCCAGGTACTAGGCCACAGGGGAAGTGACACCCAGGTACTAGGGCAGTGATCCCCAGGTACTAGGCCACTGGGGCAGTGACCCCCAGGTACTAGGCCACTGGGGCAGTGATCCCCAGGTACTAGGCCACTGGGGCAGTGACCCCCAGGTACTAGGCCACTGGGGCAGTGATCCCCTGGTACTAGGCCACTGGGGCAGTGACCCCCAGGTACTAGGCCACAGGGGCAGTGACCCCCAGGTACTAAGCCACAGAGGCAGTGACCAAGGTACTAGGCCACAGGGGCAGTGACCAAGGTACTAGGCCACAGGGGCAGAAACCCCAGGTACTAGGCCACAGGGGCAGTGACTCCCAAGTACTAGGCCACAGGGGTGGTGACCCGAAGTATCATGCATAAGAGGACAACCACCTGACGTACCAGGCCTATGGGGTGATCTCCCAAAGCACCAGGCCTAAGAGAACAACCACACCAAGTACCAGGCCTAAGAGGATGACCTCCCAGGTACCAGGCCTAAGAGAATGACCTCCCAAGTACCAGGCCTAAGAGAATGACCTCCCAAGTACCAGGCCTAAGAGAATGACCTCCCAGGTACCAGGCCTAAGAGAATGACCTCCCAGGTACCAGGTCTAAGATAATGACCTCCCAGGTACCAGGCCTAAGAGAATGACCTCCCAGGTACGTGGCCTAAGAGAATGACCTCCCAGGAACCAGGCCAAATAGGACAGCCTCTCAGGTACCATCACAGGTACCAGGCCTAAGAGGACAGCCTCTCAGGTACCAGGCCTAAGAGAATGACCTCCCAGGTACCAGGCCTAAAGGACAGCCTCTCAAGTACCAGGCCTAAGAGAATGACCTCCCAGATACCAGGCCTAAGAGGACAGCCTCTCAGGTACCAGGCCTAAGAGAATGACCTCCCAGGTACCATCCCAGGTATCAAGAGAGGACAGCCTCTCAGGTACCATCACAGGTACCAGGCCTAAGAGGACAGCCTCTCAGGTACCAGGCCTAAGAGAATGACCTCCCAGTTAACAGGCCTAAGAGAATGACCTCCCGGATACCAGGCCTAAGAGGACAGCCTCTCAGGTACCAGGCCTAAGAGAATGACCTCCCAGGTACCAGGCCTAAAAAGACAGCCTCTCAGGTACCAGGCCTAAGAGAATGACCTCCCAGGTACCAGGCCTAAGAGAATGACCTCCCAGGAACCAGGCCAGAGGACAGCCTCTCAGGTGCCATCACAGGTACCAGGCCTAAGAGGACAGCCTCTCAAGTACCAGGCCTAAGAGAATGACCTCCCAGGTACCAGGCCTAAAAGGACAGCCTCTCAGGTACCAGGCCTAAGAGAATGACCTCCCAGGTACCAGGCCTAAGAGGACAGCCTCCAGGTACCAAGCCTAAGAGAATGACCTCCCAGGAACCAGGCCTAGAGGACAGCCTCTCTGGTACCAGGCCTAAGAGGACAGCCTCTCAGGTACCAGGCCTAAGAGAATGACCTCCCAGGTACCAGGCCTAGAGATGACTCGAACCAGGCGGACAGCCTCTCAGGTGCCATACAGGTCCAGGCCTAGAGGACAGTCCTCAAGTACCAGGCCTAAGAGAATGACCTCTCCAGGTACCAAGCCTAAAGTGACCTCCAGGTAACAGGCCTAAGAGAATGACCTCCCAGGTACCAGGCCTAAGAGGACAGCCTCTCAGGTACCAGGCCTAAGAGAATGACCTCCCAGGTACCAGGCCTAAGAGGACAGCCTCTCAGGTACCAGGCCTAAGAGGACAGCCTCTCAGGTACCAGGCCTAAGAGAATGACCTCCCAGGTACCAGGCCTAAGAGGACAGCCTCTCAGGTACCAGGCCTAAGAGAATGACCTCCCAGGTACCAGGCCTAAGAGAATGACCTCCCAGGTACCAGGCCTAAGAGTACAGCCTCTCAGGTACCAGGCCTAAGAGAATGACCTCCCAGGTACCAGGCCTAAGAGAGACCTCCAGGTACCAGGCCTAAGAGACAGCCTCTCAGGTACCAGGCCTAAGAGAATGACCTCCCAGGTACCAGGCTTAAAGGACGCCTCTCAGGTACCAGGCCTAAGAGAATGACCTCCCAGGTACCAGGCCTAAGAGAATGACCTCCCAGGTACCAGGCCTAAGAGGACAGCCTCTCAGGTACCAGGCCTAAGAGGACAGCCTCTCAGGTACCAGGCCTAAGAGGACAGCCTCTCAGGTACCAAGCCTAAGAGAATGACCTCCCAGGTACCAGGCCTAAGAGGACAGCCTCTCAAGTACCAGGCCTAAGAGGACAGCCTCTCAGGTACCAAGCCTAAGAGAATGACCTCCCAGGTACCAGGCCTAAGAGGACAGCCTCCCAGGTACCAGGCCTAAGAGGACAGCCTCTCAGGTACCAGGCCTAGGAGGCCTAATTTTATTAACACAATTCAACATGTTTAAAATAAATTACCTTATGAAAGTAATTTTTTTGTCATTACAAAAAAGGTCACAGAATCAAAATTCTCCATTATAACTAAAAAAGTCATAAAATTAACATAATAATAAATAAATTATATACACGTCTCAATCATAGAGTCGACGAGTATTAATGGCATCTAGAAGAGTATTAAACGTCTAGAAGAGTCGAACTCGACTGAGCTTGGCATCAATCTCCTCTATGACAGCGTCTACACGCTCACTGGCACCCTTGAAGGTGCCAGGCTCAGGACCAATCATCTTGATGAGTGCCGGCACCTCAGTTGACGAATAACAGAATCTGTACCAAGTGGAAAAATGACTCATTACTTTTAAGACATTTAAGACTGCCAGAGAGCCATCATGGTAGTGTTTTCTACCATCATGGTAGTGTTTACTACCATCATGGTAGTGTTTTCTACCATCATGGTAGTGTTTACTACCATCATGGTAGTGTTTACTACCATCATGGTAGTGTTTACTACCATCATGGTAGTGTTTACTACCATCATGGTAGTGTTTACTACCATCATGGTACTGTTTACTACCATCATAGTAGTGTTTTCTACCATCATGGTAGTGTTTTCTACCATCACTACCTAACGACTATCTCACTGGGACCTATCCGAACACACTATTCCTAGCCCCGACCAACCCAATAGAAGTGTCACTTATAATCAACACATTAAAAGACAAAGTAGGTGACCTAAATAACTTACCACCTTTTATATACAAAAAAGCCTCTCAAGTTCTCTCACCAATTATTGCAACACTAACAAATCCATCGAATCCTCTACCTTTCCATCAATACTCAAAATAGCGAGGTTCACCCCCATACATAAAGGAGGAGATCAAACAGACCTGAATAACTACAGGCCGATATCTATCTTACCCCTTTCTCCAAAATCTTTGAAAAATTCATTCATAGACAAATATATTCCTACCTCACCTCCAACAACGTACTCAACCACTGTCAAATTGGATTCAGGCCTAATAAAAATACAAATGATGCCATTATACACATGCTAGAAATAATTTACACCACTCTTGGGGAAAAAAGAAATCTCAGTGGGAATCTTCATTGATTTACGTAAAGCTTTTGATACAGTTGACCATGATCTGACACACCTAAAATTATCACACTATGGTATAAGAGGGCACTCTCTCAACTACCTAAAATCATACCTTACAACAGAAACCAATATGTGTACACAAATGGAGCTAGCTCTACCGCACAAACTATTTCAGTAGGTGTCCCACAGGAAGTGTTCTTGGCCCACTTCTCTTCTCATTTACATTAACGACCTACCAAATGCATCTCAACTACTCAAACCCATACTATTTGCAGATGATACTACATACGTTATCTCGCACCCAAGCCCAGACACACTAGCCAACACTGTAAATACTGATTTGCAAAAAATATCTACTGGATGATAACAAAACAAACTTACTCTCAATATTAAAAAAAACATATTTTATCCAGTTTGGGAACAGAGCTACAAACGCCCCATTTAAAAAAGATAAACGGGTCCCCTATCACAAAACTCACAGAGGGAAAATTTTAGGAATCCATTTTGACAGTGGCCTCAAATTTCAGAAAATATACAACAAATTTCCAAGAAAGTCTCAAAGACCGTGGGAATACTATCCAAGATACGGTACTATGTTCCACAACCAGCTCTCCTTACCCTATATCACTCACCATTTACCCCTACCTCACCTATGGAATCTGTGCATGGGGCTCAACATCAATAACTCATCTCAGACCATTAATAACACAAAAAAAGGCAGCAATTAGAATGATAACAAATTCACACTCCAGACAACATACTCCACCAATATTCAAAACCTAAACTTACTCACCATACAAGACATCCATACTTTTACTGTGCCTATTTCATACATAAAACACTCTATGCAAATATTAACCCACCACTCAAACTTCTCCTTACCAATTTTAACAGGACACATGACCATAACACTAGACACAGATCACTCCTCGATGTTCCCAGTGTCCATCTAACACTATGTAAAAACTCAAGGGCTATAAAAGGCACGAAAATTTGATATTCATTACCTGTCATTGCCAAAAAAAACCCTGCCTGTACCCCAATTCAAAACGATGCTAAAAATAAATTTCCCACCCAAACCTAAATGCTCAATATCAAACATTCCCAACAAAGTAGAATAATCATTTAAATGTAAAACCTGATTAATCACTTAAAATGTAAAAACCTATTATGAATAATAACTAAACTAACTGTTTCTATAACATTTACATTATAATGACCACGTAAACTGTAACTGCAATGCAACTAATTGTTTTAAATTTTTTATCTCACTCAATTAATTGCATTGCTACAATCAATAAATTATTATGTTCAACTTATACTCAAATTTTACAACTTAGATACACAATTATACTTATTTTAAAAAATCATCAACCATAACGTTTACCATGTGTATAATATTAATTAATCTTAAGAATGCCCGCAATGCACAGCATATTAGGGGCTTTTTTGGGATGTACATCTCTTTATACCAACTATATATCATTGTATAATGTTTACCTTACTATGTATCATTGTACCATGTCTAAATAAAAATTATTATTATTTTTATTATTATTATTATTATTATCATGAGTTTAATACCATGATGGTAGGGGTTTACTACCATCATGGCAGTGTTTACTACCATCATGGTAGTGTTTACTACCATCATGGTAGTGTTTCTACCATCATAGAGTGTTTACTACCATCATGGCAGTGTTTACTACCATCATGGTAGTGTTTCTACCATCATGGCAGGTGTTTACTACCATCATGGTAGTGTTTACTACCATCGGGGAGTGTTTACTACCATCATGGCAGTTTTTCTACCATCATGGTAGTGTTTTACCATCATGGAGTGTTTACTACCATCATGGAGTGTTTTCTACCATCATGGTAGTGCTTTCTACCATCATAGTAGTGTTTACTACCATCATGGCAGTGTTTACTACCATCATGGCAGTGTTTACTACCATCATGGCAGTGTTTACTACCATCATGGCAGTGTTTACTACCATCATGGTAGTGTTTTCTACCATCATGGTAAAGGTTTACTACCATCATGGTAGTGTTTACTACCATCATGGCAGTGTTTACTACCATCATGGTAGTGTTTTTCTACCATCATGGTAGGGTTTTCTACCATCATGGTAGTGTTTACTTTTTCATGGTAGTGTTTACTAACATCATGGTAGTGTTTAATAACATCATGGTAAAAGGATTAGTGCCATCATAGTAGCATACTTACAGTGCCATCATAATAGTACACTACCTGCAGAGTGCAGTCATGGTACGCCACAACAGTTCCTCAGGGGGTGGGTTATTAAAGAACTGCAGATTTCCACAACCTGGTGCCACGCCCTCAAAGAAACTGTTTTCACCCCTTAGTGCCAAGGTTGTACATGATGGCTGAACCATACTCTTGTACCTGTAATACATATAATACATCAGTGTATGCTGTGTATACAAGGTTGTACTAATGATAGCTAAAAATTACAGACCAGGAGCCCTTAAGGGAAGGAGGGGGATGGATTTTTCGGTTCCTAACACACAGAACACAAAATGTAGTAGTGAACAGCAAAATCCAGCACCACTGAGGTAAAGAACCCAAGGACTGTCCTGGTACCTCTGCTGTTTCTTATCCTCATAGCAAACATAGATAAAAATACCCATCACAGTTTTTTATCATCAATTGGGATGATACTAAAATAACCATAAAAGTCACTTGGTAAAACACTAAAAATTAGAGGAAGATATAACAAGATTTTCAAAGCAGTGGAGAAA
>WNWK01046862.1:0-14152 GCA_009830355.1 Cherax destructor
CCTATTTTCCCTTTTAATTTTCCCCTACAGACCCTCCCAAATTTTTCCCCCAAACCTCTGCAACTTCTCTTCAGAATCCCCAAAAAGCACAGTGTCATTACAAAAGCAACTGTGACAACTCCTTTTTGTGCTAACTTCAAAATTAATATAACAATTATGTCATTTTAAAATTTGACATACCCAAATGATGTGCCAGAAGATGTATCTGTTGCATTATTTCATCTGAGCTGTCTGCTTCACTTGCTATGTAACTTGCCCATTTGTTTTTTGAATTACATAATGTGATGGCAGGCCCAGCTACATTATCTGGTCAAATGCATTTTATTTTCAGTTAAATATTGGTTAAGGTAAGAAAATTAGTGCATAAAGAGTATGCAAAAAAAAAAATATTCTTTGAAAAAATTAGATGTGTACATGTAAGTTACTGAGGAAGCTCTCTTGATGCTGTGTGTGTGAATAGATGGCTGAAATTGAATGGAATTAATGTTAGCAGAAAGAAAATAAAAAAATCCATGTTAATGAAAAAAAAACAGATCTGTTGATGTATTAAATATTGTAACTAAGCTGTACAATTGAAAAAAAGTGGAATTTTCAAATGAAATTAAAATTAAGGAAGTTGGGGAAAAAAAACAGTAATGAAAATGAGGCAATGAAAAGCTAGGTAGGAGATGGAGCTATATAGGGTTTCATGAAGGAATAGTAGCTTGAACCTAATGGATGGATATAAAGCTCTGGTGCAGCACAGAAGGAATATGCAACCCTTAGTACAATAAAGATTAACAATCTGAGGAGCACACGTGTTTAGTGAACACAGGTACAATAAGGGATGATGCAATGGAAATTGATGATGCATGAAAATATGTAACACTGAATAAATTGATGATGACAGGTAAAGAAAATATATTTAAGCAATGCTGACATATACACACACAACCGCACATAGAAGAGAGGAGCTTACGCGACATTTCGGTCCGACTTGGACCATTTCATAGACTCTGCTTTCTCGTGCTAAACGGACTTTCTTCTCTCCTAAACCCCTACTCCTGGGAACTCTCCTGTCCTCTGCCTTCCCTACATCTCTGGTCTCTCTAATCTCAACAACTCTCTCTGTTCCTTGGACATCAAACTTACCTTTCGCCAGACTAACACTCTTGCACTAATCTAGTTCATACCTCCCTTCCCTCTATAGATTCTCCTGGTGTCTACTCTATTTCTTGTTCCTCCTGTCCTCTTCAGTACTTTGGAGAAACTGGCCGTTCTCTTTCTGTCAGATTTAGGGAGCACAAAAATAGTGTTATGTTTGCTGACACAATAATGCTCTTTTCTGTCATGTCAGAGATCACAGTCATCCTATTGATTGGTTTTCTTAAAACTGCAAGGCACAGTACTTGCTCCCATCCTGTTCCTCATCCTCATATCAGACATAGACAGGGATATAAGCCACAGTGCTGTGTCTTCCTTCAGATGACACCCGAATCTGTATGACAGTGTCCACCGTTGAAGACACTGCAAGACCAAGCAGACATAAACCAAATCTTTAAATGGGCTGCAGAAAACAATATTACTCAGATACGGAAAAAGTGAAGAAATTAAAATCTCATCGGAGTACAAAACTAATTCAAACCACACAATAGAGTGGAAAACTAATGTCAAAGACCTGGGAGTGATCATGTCAGAGGATCTCACCTTCAAGGACCATAACACCGTAGCAATTGCATCTGCTAGAAAAATGACAGGATGGATAATGAGAACCTTCAAAACCAGGGATGCCAAGCCCATGTTGACACTTTACAGATTGCTTGTTCTATCTAGGCTGAAATATTGCTGCACTAACTGCACCTTTCAAGGCGGGTGAAATTGCTGACCTTGAAAATGTGCAGAGAACCTTCACGGCATAATGCGATAAACCACCTCAATTACTGGGAATGCTTGAAGTCCTAAACCTGTACTCTCTCGAACGCAGGCGGGAGAGATCATTATTATATACACATGGAAAATTCTCGAGGGATTAGTACCAAACTTGCACACGAAAATCACTCCCTACGAAAGCAAAAGACTCGGCAGGCGATGTAACATCCCCCAATGAAGAGCAGGGTGCCACTAGCACGTTGAGGGACAACACAATTGTAGACAGCCTGACTGTCTGCATAGACAGCCCATGCTGTCTGCCAGCTGAGTTCATATTTCGTGCCATGCTAGTTCCCATAGTTTCTGCCAGAGGGCAAGCCTGTAGGCATACCCATGTGAGTCTGCCTCACCCCTGCCTCTCCCTCTCTTGGTGCCCAAACTTCAGTCAGTCAACAGGCCTAACTCGTCTCCCTCTCACAAGCGCATGGCCCACCGGGCCATGGCACAGACACGCAGCCTGTGAACCGCACCTTTATACAAATAAAGTAAGAAGCCTCCGAAGACGTTATCATTTCAACCACCTCCAAAACGCCAAATAACATATCGTTATAAATGGTGACAGCGGTGCCTCGCAGCAGTTGTGTTTGCCCGCGAGGAAGGAAGAGCAATGAAGTTATCTACCACTTCATCAGTCTCTACAAGAAGTATCCGTCTCTCAACGAGTTATCCTGATGTCGTGTCTGCAAATCTCAGCATTCAGACACAGGTACAAGCAGGATTCAGGCCGAAATTTGTCTAATTCTCCGAGAAATGACGTCACTGACTTCACGCCACAGCGTCCCCTGCTGTTTCTCAGTCACGTGTTCAGCCTTGCCAGCATGTTCTGCTGTTGTTGTTCAGCTCAGCACTGCTTTTTTCAGCACTTCAGAGGTGAGTTTGTGGTGATTTCAGCGTCTAGGGGTGGGTGTCTCCCTCGTGTATGGGTAGGGTGGGGTAGGAAGCGGCCCGGGCTCTCGCTCTTACCCAGACACTCACGCTCGCCCTAGTGTACGCCACACACTCCACTCACTACTGCGCCCCTCCCTCTCTGCTGTTTTCTGTGAATTTCCTTGTGAATTCTTGCCAGAGCTGTGTATCAGGTGCGAGGCCACTGGCCACGTGTGACCACTCCATGTGGGTTAGGCCAGATCCAGCCATGCTGTGGTCTGCACCCACATCAGCCCATGACGTCACCACGATACTGCTGACGTCACGTGCTGCCCGATCACGACGTCACTTCGCGATGTCACCCCATGACATACATCATCATGTCACTCCAGAACGTCACCTCGCGACGTCACCCACGATGCTGCCTGACGTCACTTGCGATGTCTCCCATGACATCACCTACGGCACGCTTGACATCACCCACATGATGTCCCGTGTGTTCAGTTCACAGTGATCATTTATTTTCATTATTGTCAGAAGTTTGAGAGAAGATATAATAGTGTTCATTATTTCTCTCAGTCAGTGTTCTCACATGTTGAAGTATTACTTAGTGACGATTTTATACAGAAAAGCGTCATTTGCTAGTAAGCTATGTTGTACCACATGTGTAGTATGTGTGCAGTTTTCGTGTGTCCTATGTAGCACCTGTGTGTTACTTTGTCACCCAGTGTGTGACCAGCACCCCGCGCGCTTGACAGCTGACATTTGTCAGTCCAGGCGTCAGTTACGAGCGTCCGAGCGCCTTGTACAGAAAGCTCTTATTGTTCGCTGCTCGTAGATGCCTTTGCCGAATCGTACACGGGACGATTCTCCCATCGAGACCGTTCCACTTCACCTCCAAGACCGTCAGTCCAGTTATTGCAGATGACCAGTCTGGGGACGCTTACACTGCCCTCTGCTGTAACTTCTACTGTCGAGAGATGTCACTCGCCAAGCTGCAGTTAAGCCTGTTGGCAGGCGACTGTCAGCCTCGTGTCACAGCTTCAGTGAGCAGCCTGCACAAAGTTGATGTAACTTTGACTGCTAGCCCACTCACTGCAGTATGCTGTTACGACCTCCAGATGTTTCGCCGAGTCGTCCCTGCCACGACTCACTCCACACTCGCCAGCAGCGACAGTACCAGTCGAGGAATGTCCTCCTGAGTCGCTTGAAAGTCCTGTCCTGTTGCGACTACTGACGATGCCTCACTCGAGGGCACCAGCAGTTGTGCCCCAGGTTGAGTGAACCCCTGCAGCGACTACTACGATGTCTGCTTCACATCCCAGAGGAGACCGTACCCTGTTACGTCACAGCTCAGCCACAGCTTTCTCCCGTGTTGCAGTACGTGTCCAGACGCAGGAAGGCGTGCAGTGCTGCATCGACGCTCACTGCCTTAGACCACGAAGCACACCTTTTTTTTCTTCCCTCTCTGGAGGAATTTTTTTTTCTATGTCCATATGTTTATGTATATATGTATTTTCTTACGTGTTCTGTGACCTGTTCTTGCGAGAGAGAGACCGAGTTTTTTTAATGCCATTCATGGTCGGGACGACCATGGGTGCGTGACCGAGCGTGTAGACAGCCTGACTGTCTGCATGGACAGCCCATGCTGTCTGCCAGCTGAGTTCATATTTCGTGCCATGCTAGTTCCCATAGTTTCTGCCAGAGGGCAAGCCTGTAGGCATACCCATGTGAGTCTGCCTCACCCCTGCCTCTCCTCTCTTGGCGCCCAAACTTCAGTCAGTCAACAGGCCTAACTCGTCTCCCTCTCGCAAGGTGCATGGCCCGCCGGGCCATGGCCACAGACACGCAGCCTGTGAACTCGCACCTTTATACAAATAAAGGAAGAAGCCTCCGAAGCCTTATCATTACATACCCGCTCTCCACACCGCCAAATAACACATCGTTATACAATAAGTGTCAGGGGCCCAAGATTGTTCAACTGCCTCCCAGCTTACATAAGGGGGATTACCAATAGACCCTGGCTGTCTTCAAGAAGGCACTGGACAGGCACCTAAAGTCGGTACCTGACCAGCCAGGCTGTGGTTCGTACGTTAGACTGCGTGCGGCCAGCAGTAACAGCCTGGTTGATCAGGCTCTGGTCCAACATGAGGCCTGGTCACAGACCGGGCCGTGGGGGCGTTGACCCCTGGAATTCTCTCCAGGTAAACTCCTACGTCCAACTTTCACAGTCGCCATCTGGTTGAATCCTCCCTTATACACAACTTTCCCTGTATGAATCTTAGACCTGTAGATGCTTTCCTCTCCCATTACATTGTTAAATACTCCAAACTTCAGAACACCCGTGACTTAACCTGATTCCTTCCCCTTCTATCTCTTCCCCCTTCTCCTCTTTCTTCTTTCTCCTCTGTATTTCTCCTTGTATTTGTCCTTCTTTATTTTATTTTCATCATTTTTTTCCCCTCTGTGTTCTTGTCCTTACCCTATGTGGGCCGCCAGCTTTATTGCAGTGCTCCTCTTTCCTAGAATTGACTGACTGCACTACTACTACTACTTCCACTACCACTACTACTTCCACTATTACTCCTCCACCACTTTCTTGTGCCCTCCCCTGTCTGCTGGCCTATAAATACCCTTTCTACCTTTTCTTTGTGTTAGTGTGACTGTAAATGGTCCAAGTCGGACCGAAATGTCGTTGTAAGCTCCTCTCTTCTATGTGTGGGTTGTGTGTGTGTATTGTTCCAGTCACGGTATTGTGCCTTTTTTGTTATTAACCCTTTCAGGGTTATTGACGTACTAGTACGGCTTACGCGCTGGGGTTATTGACGTACTAGTACGCATAAATTCTAGCGCCTTCAAATTAAGCGCGAAATGGCTGGTAGGCCTAGTGGTGAGAGAATGGGTCTGCGTGGTCAGTGTGCGCAGTAGGAAAAAAATCGGGGAGCCAGTGGTGCATTGTGGGAACGCCATGTTAGTACACATTTTTCACCATGCCGGGCGGTAAGAAACTCCTCACTCGGCGAATTGGGACTCTTTTGTTCCCAGTGACAGTTCTAACACCGATGGGAGTGTCAGTGGTGATGAGTTTCAAGGTTTTGAGGCAGTTGTGACCGAAACTAATGATCATAATACCGGTAATATTGAGGAAAACCCAGAGCGACCCTCAGCCCTCCACCTCCGGTGCTGTGGCATCTTGTTCACGCTCAATTGTACCAGAACGAAAGAGGAAACTGTTATTTACTCATATCCCAGACTCTGATGTGAGCAATGGTGATGATAGTGATAGTGAATATGAACTCCAAGCTCTTCAAAACAGTTCCAGTAGCGAGAGTGGTGTGGAATATTCTCAGTGAAGCGTCAGTATATACGACGGTATATGCGCTCTGGTAGCGTGCCATATGCTGTTCCAAGGGGAAGGAGTACATCTCGGAGTACATCCCGTGGGGGTACAACAGGAAGTGATAGTGAAAATGACAATGATAGCGTTGCAATTGGAATGAGAAATGCGCAAGCATCTGTTAGTGGTAGTGGTGGTGGTGCCAGGCGCGAGGCACCAGCAGTGGACCATGCTGGCACCGACGCCGCTGAGTCAGCTCAGCTACAACAAAGGCAACCCTCACCCACCCACCAACCCCCACAACCACAACCTCCACTCCCACAACCTCCACAACCCCCACAACCACCTGTAAATATCCAGTACCCACCAGCAGACCGCACCTGGGATTGGCAAGCAGCTGACAATTTTATTCCCAGTCCCCATCAGTTTGATGAAAGTCAATGTGGAATACGCCCATCTTGTCCACTTGGGAACAATGCCAGTGAACTGGAATGCTTTGAATTATTCTTTGATGAACCTCTGATGGATATTATTGTCAGGGAAAGCAACAGATACTACGAGTACACCATGGCAAACACAATACTTTCACCAACATCACGCCTCAACAGGTGGAAAGAGACAACTGTGGCTGAGATGTACTTGTTCTTTGCCACAATAATGCTTATGCCTCATGTTTATAAGCACAGTGTCAAATCATACTGGTCGACAGACCGCCTGATTGCAACACCAGGTTTCAGTGATATAATATCAGTGAATCGATTTGTGCTACTGCTGAGGATGCTTCACTTTTCAGACAAAACCACCCCTGACAGAAACGATAGGTTATATAAGATTAGAAATGTGTTTCTGTATCTGAAAGAGAAATTCAATATGCATTTTTATCCCTTCAGGAAGCTTGTTATTGACGAGTCACTGATTCTGTTCAAAGGTAGACTGTCGTTCAAGCAGTATATACCAAGCAAGAGGAAACGCTTTGGTATAAAGTTGTTTGTGCTTTGTGATTGCTCCAGTGGTATTGTATTGGATATTATTGTGTACACCGGAAGTTATACATTGCAAGATACCAGGAGGTTATTGGGTATCTCTGGTGATGTGGTTAGAACAATGATGGAACCATATCTTGGTAAGGGGCATATATTATATACTGATAACTGGTACACAAGCCCCTCCCTCAGTGATTTTTGCGAGTGAACTTGACAGATGTGTGCGGTACAGTGCGTGCAAATCGTAAGCATATGCCTAGGTTCAGTGCAGGCACTCGTAGAGGTCAGGTGCAAGCGTTTGCTGCCAATGACATCATGGCATTTCGGTGGCATGACAAACGAGATGTCACACTGTTGTCATCTATTCACCCTAACGAAATGACAGACACTGGCAGGCTGAATAGAGAGACCGATGAACCCATTCTAAAACCTGCAGCTGTGATTGACTACACTCTCAATATGCGCTTAGTGGACAAATGTGACATGCAAATTGGGTTTGCTGATTGTGTTCGCAAGAGTTACAAGTGGTACATAAAACTCTTTTTCACATTCGGGACATTGCCATGCTCAATGCTTATAATATCTATAAGTTGAAGACCACAAACAAACCACCATATGGCGATTTTTGTTTATCTGTCATCAGACAAATAATATTCAAGTACCAAGGAGCAACACCTGCAATAGAAACACGCCCAACACCAAGTCATCAACACCTACCCTCTCGTCTGAGGCTTGGTGGTGAACACTTCCTAACAAAACTGCCTGCTACTGCTTGCAAGAAAAAGGCTCAGAAGAGGTGTTTTGTCTGTGCACATACAAAAAAACGCCCACAACAACGCAAAGACACTCGTTTTATGTGTGTGGAATGTGAAACACCACTGTGCATGGAACCATGTTTCAGAGACTTCCACAGGCTGCAGAACTTCTAGAAACATGTCCAGTGACTCTATGTACGTATATATATGATTGAACAATATAAATAACTAATATTTGTTATTGTAAAAATTTGTAAATACATTGTGTAAACAAATTAGTGAAAGAAACTTCATGTGAATATTGTGTAATAAATAGCGAGTGAATATTTGAAAACAGCACTTATATTGGTCTCACAGGCCATAAAAGTTATTTGCAACAAAAAAAACAAAATTCGATCAGAAAAGAAGTCCAAGAAAGAAAAAAAAATATTACCAGGTGACCGGCAGTCGGCGATGTTGCCGACACCGGCTCCATTTTCGCCAACTTCAAATCTCTATATCTCGGTGAGTATTGATCGCAAAAATGTATTTTTTAGCCTATTAGATTTAGAAAAAAAAACTCTTATCATTTCATAAGAAAAAATAATTTTTTTTTTTTTTTTAAATTCATGGACCCTGAGAACGAGATTCGGAGACCCCCCTTTTACCCTGAAAGGGTTAATGCTGACATATAATTACCTCCATGAGCATAATCAACACACTTGTCCACCCTTCCAACATTTACATATTGTACAGTATGTATTACAATATATTCTTATGCCAAACTGACACTGCCAATAATAATAATACTGGAACACCATGCATATTAAGTATGCCAATCATATGGGCTAATTTATCTTCACCCTTTTAGTGTTGGTCCCAATGTATCATGGCTTTGAAGCCAGTGTTGGTCCCATAGTATGACACAATGAGCTCAGCTCACTCAGATAAGCTGTGAGCAGTAAATTTGGGCCTAGATATGAGAGAATTGGTCTATGCAGAAAGACTGCACCATATAAAAAAAATTCCTGCAGCTCGCAATGCATGATGAGAAAAAACTGTGACCGTGTTTTTGGTTTAAAATAGCGACTTTGTGGTATTTTCGTATGGCTTCATGGCTGTATTCTCAGTTTCTTGGTCTCATTTGATAGAATGGAAGATATATTACAGAAACAGAGATGATTTTGATTAGTTTCAGGAATGAAAGTAGCTTGAAATTGAGCTTAAAGAAGTGGAAATGTTTGATTTTTGCCGATATTCCAGAGTACACGAGTGATGTCACTTGTCCAATATGCGTCCAACTGGTCGGCCTAATACACATTTAGGAATGCACCGACATTATTTATACAATTATTACAATAATGCAGTAGTCTGCATAACAGTAAATCTATTTTTTGTGTGAATAAAAATTCAAAATAAAAAGCAAGTGTAATGTAAGAGGGGCCTTGAGACATGACTAAGGAACAGAGGAAATGTTTATCTAGTGCCAGGAATATCTACATTGTCTATTCTGGACCTTATTTTCACATTGGCAATTGTTGAATTTTGTATGAAAATGGCCAAATTACTGATTTCTGATCACTATTCAGTGGACCCTCGGTTTTCATTGAAAATTCATTCCAGAATGCTGTTTGAGTGCCATTACCGAACGAATTTGTTACCATAAGGACAAATGTAAATTAGATTAGTCCTTTTAGAACCCCAAAAATACACTTACAAAACCTCTTACAAAAATACATTTACATAATTGTTCGAGTTTGGAGGTGAACGAAAACTGAGGGTCCACTGTATTGGATAGTTGAAATACGTAGGTAAATGGGCAGTTTCTTGTACTCAAACAACGGAAGGAATACTAGTGAAATAGATATGAGTATGCTGGACTGGAACAATGTAATTGGCCCAAAATAGAGCATAAAGTGGGTGAAATCACTGATGCGTAAATATCACCAAGACCACTAACTTTGTGAGAGCATAATTCCACAAGTTTTTCATCAAATTTTGTACTTTTGGTTTCATTACCACCGGAAAAAAGATTCTCTATAATTTCGTAAGATAATTTTTTTTTTAAATTCTTCGACCCTGAGAGCAAGTGTCTCGACCCTGAAAGGGTTAATTACCTAGATCACTGATCACAGTTACTATATATGTACCTAGATATTTCACCATAGCCATTCAAATTCACTTTGGAAAATACAATTTTCATTATCCTTCCTATTATACAATAAAGCATCTGAAAACAACACAGGTATTGTACGTTCATAAACCAATTAATTCTATGCAATTCACTCAATTTGTGAATTAATTCTCCAATACGTATTACTTCTTGTAAATATTATTTTAATTTGCTTTAATGTGGGTGTACAGTGGACCCCCGCCTAACGAGCACCCTGGAAATCATACAATTATATAAGTATAATATTTTAAGTGCTTGTGGAAGTGTATTTTTGGGGGTCTGAAATAGACTAACCTACGTGACATTATTTCTTAAGGAAGTAAATTCGTTCGGTAATGGCACTTGAGCAGGCTTCTGGAATGAATTTTGCTCGTTAGGAGGGGGTCCACTGTATATACTGTCAGCCCTGTGTTCATTGAAAATTCTAGTGGCCAGAAAAGCTTGAGTTACCACAAAGTTGAAAAAAAAATGCTAGCTGAAAATCATCAGTATCAGTTTTGTTATTTGAATTGTCTTTTACCCCAAAAAGCTTTTGTGTAGTAAAACACTGAAAACAAATACATAATGTTACGAAAGTGATTATAAAAACAATGACTTTTTATACTGAAGTTTGCTGGCTAAGTCAGGGAGCTGTACTGAAATGCTTCCATACATTGTGTGGTGAAATACAGTTATGTTAAGAAATGATAGGTTGTGCCAGAACAGCAGGATAATGAATGGATTCAAAATTTTGCTGCCATGGTAGACATTAGAGAAGAAGTGGGGATAATGCAGTTTGGGGGGTCATTCAAACTGTGAAGTCTGCACACTTCTGGAAAAGCAGGTACAGTGGACCCCCGGATTTCGTACTGCTCCCAACTCGAACAATTATGTAAGTGAATTTTTGCAAGTGCTTTTATGAGTGTATTTTTGGGGGTCTGAAATGGACTAATCTAATTTACATTCGTCCTTATGGGAACAAATTCCTTCGGTAACGGCACTCGAACAGCCTTCTGGAAAGAATTATTGACGAAATCTGGGGGTCCACTGTACTGAGTAAATGATATTGAATGTATTTCCTTGTTTGAGTCACCATTAATTAGTGGGAGATGACCATGGTGTTAAAAATGATGCACATAATGCACATGACAGAAATGACTGTATTTGTGCCTTTCAGACCATCAGGTCAAATTTTTCTGAACAAAATTGTTCAGACTCCGGTTTGTTTGAGGTCCGGTACGCTCGAGGTCCAGTACGTTCGAACACCGAGGTTCCACTACATATTTATATCATATCTGACTTACATGAGCAAATGAGTTTGACATTACAGTTCTAGTGCACTGCTGCAGGTTCTATAGTGTGCCTTTTCTATTTAATCTTTTTGCCCCTTCCCCTTGCCCCAATAATTTTTTTAACACGTTGACCATTTCCTACTGAGGCAGAGTGACCCAAAAAGAAAGAAAAACCCAAAAAGAAAGAAAAAACTTTCATCATCATTCAACACTTTCACCATCACTCATACATAATCAATGTCTTTGCAGAGGCGCTCAGATATGACAGCTTAGACGTCCCTCCAAACTGCCAACATCCTAAACCCCTTGTTTTAAAGTGCAGGCATTGTACTTCCCATTTCCAGGACTCAAATCCGGCTAACCGGTTTCCCTGAATTCCTTCACAAAATATTACCCTGCTCACACTCCAACAGCTCGTCAGGTACCAAAAACCATTCGTCTCCATTCACTCCTATCTAACATGCTCACACACGCTTGATGGAAGTCCAAGCCCCTCACCCACAAAACCTCCTTTACCCCCTCCCTCTAACCTTTTCAGGAACAACCACTACCCCGCCAAAAACCATTTGTCTCTGTTCACTCCTATCTAACACGCTCATGCACGCTTGCTGGAAGTCCAAGCCCCTCGCCCACAAAACCGACTTTACTCCCTCCTTCCAACCTTTTTAGGAACGACCCCTACCCCGCCTTCCTTCCCCAACAAATTTATACGCTCTCCAAGTCATTCTACAGGTTGGCTATCACTAATCTGGCATCATTGGGACCTGTAGTGTGCTGGATTAGTGAGTTTGCTGGATTACAGAGTGGTTAGGTTAGAATACACTTAATTACCCTATAAATAGAGACTCTTTCTGCTACATCTTCCTGATTTTCATCACTGCTTTCTCTTCCACTGGCTTGCTGCTGTGGATTTACAACCATCTGCACAATTTCTGAGTCAGAATAATGATGAAATTTGAAATTATGCTAGCCGAAATTAGTGCTGGATTACTGATGGAACCGGATAACTGATTGCCGGATTAGTGATGGCCGACCTGTACTTTGTTCCATTTTCTCTAAATGACCAAACCACCTCAACAGCCCTTCTTCAGCCCTCTCACTAATACTTTTAGTAACTCCACACCTCCTAATTTCCACACTACGAATTCTCTGCATAATATTTAAACCACACATTGCCCTTAGACACGACACCTATACTGCTGCCTCCAGCCAACTCTTCGCTGCAGCATTTACAACCCATGCTTCATACCCAAATAAGAGTGTTGGTACCACTATACTCTCATACATTCCTTTCTTTACCTCCATGGATAAAGTTCTTTGTCTCCACAGATAACTCAACACACTATTGACCTTTGTTTTCTTCATGAATTCTATAGTTAACCTGATTCTTCACAAACCCATCTACTGACAAGTCAACTCCCAAATATCTGAAAACATTTACTTCTTCCATACTCCCTCCCTTCAAGTGATATCCAATTTTTATTTATCTAAATTGTTTGACACCCTCATCACCTTCTTATCTATATTCATTTTCAACTTTCTTCCTTTACACCCTCCCAAACTCATCCACTAACCTTTGCAACTTTTCTTTAGAATCCCAAAAGCACAGTATCACCAGCAAAAAGTAACTGTCAACTCCCATTTTGATTTGATTCCCACAATTTAATCACCCCTCTCCCCAACACCCTAGCATTTACTCTTTGCAACCCCATCTATAAATATGTTAAACAAACATGGTGACATTACACTTCCCTGTCTAAGACCTACTTTTACTGGGAAGTAATCTCCCTCTCTCCTACACACCCTAACCTGAGCCTCACTATCCTCATCATTTTGTAACTTACTACCTATTCCATACACTTGCAACATCTGCCACATTGCTAACCTATCCACTCTATCATATGCCTTTTCTAAATCCATAAATGCAATGAAAACTTCCCTACTCTTATCTAAATACATACTGTTCACATATATGCTTCAATGTAAACACCTGATCTACACATCCCCTACCCATTTTAAAGCCTCCTTGCTCATCTGCAATCCTGCTCTCTGTCTTAACTCTTATTCTTTCAATAATAACCCTACCATACACTTTACCTGGTATACTCACTAAACTTGTTCCCCTATAATTTTTACAATCTCTTTTGTCCCCCTTCCCTTTATATGAAGGAATTATACACGCTCTCTGCCAATCCCTAGGTACCTTCCCCTCTTTCATACATTTATTAAACAAAAATACCAACCACTCCAACACTATATCTCCCCCTACTTTTAACATTTCTGTCATGATCCCATCAGTTCCAGTTGATTTACCCCCTTTCTATGTAATGCCTCGTGCATCTCCCCCACACTCACATCCTGCTCTTCTTCACTCCTAAAAGATGTTATACCTCCCTTGCCAGTGCATGAAATTACTGCCTCCCTTTCTTCATTGACATTTAACCCTTTCAGGGTCGGTGCCGTACTAGTACGTTTACGAGCAGGGGTCGGGCTGTACTAGTACGCGTAAATTCTAGCGGCCTCAAATTAGCGAGAAATGGCTAATAGGCCTACATATGAAAGAATGGGTCTGTGTGGTCATGTGCGAGTATAAAAATAATCCTGCAGCACACACTGCATAATGAGAAAAAGAAACCCCCAACCGTTTTTTTGTTTAAAACAGAATTTTGCAGTCTATTTTGTAAGGTATTTATTGATGTATTCTCGTTTTCTTTGGTCTCATTTGATAGAATGGAAGATATATTACAGAAATAGAGATGATTTTTATTGGTTTGACAATGACAAGTACCTTGAAATTGAGCTCAAAGTAGCGATAATGTTCAATTTTAGCCGATGTTCAAGAGTAAACAAATCACACCATGTGTCCAATACACATCAAC
>WNWK01046863.1:0-14151 GCA_009830355.1 Cherax destructor
CCGTCACCATGTAAACAGTCTTGATGGCCATCACAGAGGTCGTCTCGGGGTATACACATGGTGGATCTGCACTTGAATTCTTCGTCTTCACATATAACCGGGCAGTCAGCTTCGTCAGAACCGTCCGAGCAATCGTTCTTGCCGTCACATTTCCACTCGGGAGCAATGCATTGTGGGTAGCACCACATGAAGTCTGGGGACAGTCCTCAGGCTGCTGGAGAAACAGTGGATTAGTGGAGGAACTACTCGTAGTGAGGGACCTCCAAGTCTTACAGAGGGACCTTCAAGATTTACAAACGAGACTTTCCAAGAACTATAGATGATTATTTCTGTCAGTGAGGGAAGGTAAATAATGCAGAGAAAAGTCTTGAAGTTAATCGTCAATCATAAGTCAGCAGAGCGTTGTTGGGACGATCTTGTCATCAGGACACAGGTGAAGCACTCATTAGTCATCATGACATAGATAAGAAAATCATCCCTTGACAAAACATAGGTGAGGCACAGTCAGTCAGTTACACATAGGTGACAGTCATCACGCAGCAGGACACAGGTGAGAGTCATCATTTAATATGGCAGAGGTGAGACAGTCATCAGTCAGCACTACATAGGTGAAGTAGTGAGCAGGACACAGGTGAAAAAAAATCATCAATTAACAGCATATAGGTTAGATAGTCAGCCAAAGACAGGGGTGACAGTCAGCCTGACACAAGACAGGCAGAAATCACCAAGACGAAAGTGAGATAATGAGCAGCACACAGGTGAAGCAGAGAGCAAGGCATGTAAAAAAACCCATCAAGTCACAGGTGAGACAGTCCCAAATACATATACTCTCAGTGGCCACTTTATTATGTACACCCTTCTAGTACTAGGCAGGGTTGCTATTTACCCCTAGAACATTCTGAATTATTCGTGGCATGGATTCATCAAGGTGCTGGAAACATTCCTTAGAGATTCTGATTCTTATTGACGTGATAGCATCAGGCAGCTGCTGCAGATCTGTCGGCTGCACATTCTTGCACTTTCCTGTTCTTAGCTGACGGGAGTGGAACCCAGTGTGGTTTGCTGCTGCTGTAGCTCATACACTTCAAGGTCCAACGTGTTGTGCATTCAGAGATTCTATTCTGCATACCACTGTTGTAGCTCATGGTTATTTGAGTTTGTGTCATCTTCCTGTCAGCTTGAACCAGTCTGGTCATCTTCCTGTCAGCTTGAACCAGTCTGGTCATCTTCCTGTCAGCTTGAACCAGTCTGGTCATCTTCCTGTCAGCTTGAACCAGTCTGGTCATCTTCCTGTCAGCTTGAACCAGTCTGGTCATCTTCCTGTCAGCTTGAACCAGTCTGGTCATCTTCCTCGTCAGCTTGAACCAGTCTGGTCATCTTCCTGTCAGCTTGAACCAGTCTGGTCATCTTCACTGCCCAGTCATTGAACCAGTCTGGTCATCTTCACTTGTCAGCTTGAACCAGTCTGGTCATCTTCCTCTCACTTGTCTCATTAACAAGACGCTTCCACTCACAGAAGAGCCGTTCATTAAACGTTTTGTGGTTTTCACACCATTTTCTGTAGACTCTTGATATATACATGAATGGTATGAAAAATTAGACACATGTGCAACATCTGGGTATCTTTATTGTAGACGTTTCGCCCTCCAGTGGCTTTATCAATATGGTGTGAAGAGCACCAACTCCAAGGCTGAAGGACTGATTACCTCATCTTTTGTATATAGTTCTACTGTCTTCAAGTTATGTCCTAGAATTTTGTATTGATAAAGCCACTGGATGGCGAAACGTCTACAATAAAGATACCCAGATGTTGCACATGTGTCTAATTTTTCAACTCTAGAGATTGTTGTGTGTAAATCCCAGATCAGCAGTTTCTGGCACCAACAATCATTCCACAATCAAAGTCACTTAAATCACGTTTCTTCCTCATTCTGATGTTTGTTCTGTACAACAAGTGAACGTCTTGAACATGTCTGTATGATTGTAGGCACTGAGGTGCTGCCACGTTATTGGCTGATACGATATTTTCATTAATAACAAGCAGGTGTACACATGTACTTAATAAAGTGGCCTCTGAGTGTAGGTGAGTCAGGAAGACACAGGTGTGATACGGAAGACTCTGAGGACACAGGTGTGATAGACAGGAAGACACAGGTGTGATAGACAGGAAGACACAGGTGTGATAGACAGGAAGGCACAGGTGTGATAGACAGGAAGCACAGGTGTGATAGACAGGAAGACACAGGTGTGATAGACAGGAAGCACAGGTGTGATAGACAGGAAGCACAGGTGTGATAGACAGGAAGACACAGGTGTGATAGACAGGAAGACACAGGTGTGATGATAGGAAGACACAGGTGTGTAGACAGGAAGAGACACAGGTGTGATAGACAGGAAGACACAGGTGTGATAGACAGGAAGACACAGGTGTGATAGACAGGAAGACACAGGTGTGATAGACAGGAAGACACAGGTGTGATAGACAGGAAGACACAGGTGTGATAGACAGGAAGACACAGGTGTGATAGACAGGAAGACACAGGTGTGATTGACAGGAAGACACAGGTGTGATTGACAGGAAGACACAGGTGTGATAGACAGGAAGGCACAGGTGTGATAGACAAGAAGACATATGTGAGACAAGTAAGTAGTACACAGCTGAATTAGACATCAAGGAGAAGGTGACATGTCTAGACATGCTTCGTCACATGTCTAGACATGTATCTTCCTTTAAGCCCTTCACTCGTGTAGTGCCTCGTAACCTCCATTATCCTGTTCTCTCCTGTCTGCTTCCTATCAACATACACGGCTCACCCTCTCTCTCTCTCTCTCTCTCTCTCTCTCTATCCTTCCCTTGTCCTCTTTTATCTGCATACACACCTCACCCGCACTTTATCCTTCCCTTTCTTATCTATGTCAGCATGTTCTTCCTCTCCTTAATGGTTTACATACATATTTATCCTTGCTTTTTAAACATTTATACATCGATATATTTTAATTTATTATTATATTATTATGTTCCTGATATGCTATACAAGAGGTAGAGCACAAAACACAATTACAAGGGAAACGCTGGAATTCCTAAGAAGTGTCCAGACTTCCAGAGGTAGATGTATGGAAGGCTGTTTTCCCTCAGTAGTAGAACAGATACCTGGAGCCTCCCAGCGAGTGTACTGTCTTCAAAGGGATGCCTTCATTGTTTCTACTTTTATAACTCTGGCTTATGAGAAACGAAATATGTTCATGAAACGCTGAATTATTTTGTTAGGTTCTGTGTGTGCAGGAGCCTAGGTCCTGTGTGTGTGGCAGGAACCTAGGTTCTGTGTGTGGCAGGAGCCTAGGTCCTGTTTGTGTGGCAGGAGCCTAGGTTCTGTGTGTGGCAGGAGCCTAGGTCCTGTGTGTGTGGCAGGAGCCTAGGTTCTGTGTGTGGCAGGAGACTAGATCCTGTGTGTGTGGCAGGAGCCTAGGTTCTGTGTGTGGCAGGAGACTAGGTCCTGTGTGTGTGGCAGGAGCCTAGGTTCTGTGTGTGTGGCAGGAACCTAGGTGCTGTGTGTGGGGCAGGAGCCTAGGTTGTGTGTGTGGCAGGAGCCTAGGTCCTGTGTGTGGCAGGAGACTAGATCCTGTGTGTGTGGCAGGAGCCTAGGTTCTGTGTGTGGCAGGAGCCTAGGTCCTGTGTGTGTGGCAGGAGCCTAGGTTCTGTGTGTGTGGCAGGAGCCTAGGTCCTGTGTGTGTGGCAGGAGCCTAGGTTCTGTGTGTGGCAGGAGCCTAGGTCCTGTGTGTGTGGCAGGAGCCTAGGTTCTGTGTGTGGCAGGAGCCTAGGTCCTGTGTGTGTGGCAGGAGCCTAGGTTCTGTGTGTGGCAGGAGACTAGATCCTGTGTGTGTGGCAGGAGCCTAGGTTCTGTGTGTGGCAGGAGCCTAGGTCCTGTGTGTGTGGCAGGAGCCTAGGTTCTGTGTGTGTGGCAGGAACCTAGGTGCTGTGTGTGTGGCAGGAGCCTAGGTTGTGTGTGTGGCAGGAGCCTAGGTTGTGTGTGTGGCAGGAACCTAGGTTCTGTGTGTGGCAGGAGCCTAGGTCCTGTGTGTGGCAGGAACCTAGGTCCTGTGTGTGGCAGGAACCTAGGTCCTGTGTGTGGCAGGAACCTAGGTCCTGTGTGTGGCAGGAACCTAGGTTCTGTGTGTGGCAGGAGCCTAGGTCCTGTGTGTGTGGCAGGAACCTAGGTCCTGTGTGTGGCAGGAACCTAGGTCCTGTGTGTGTGGCAGGAACCTAGGTCCTGTGTGTGTGGCAGGAACCTAGGTCCTGTGTGTGGCAGGAACCTAGGTCCTGTGTGTGTGGCAGGAACCTAGGTCCTGTGTGTGTGGCAGGAACCTAGGTCCTGTGTGTGGCAGGAACCTAGGTCCTGTGTGTGTGGCAGGAACCTAGGTCCTGTGTGTGGCAGGAACCTAGGTTCTGTGTGTGTGGCAGGAACCTAGGTTCTGTGTGTGTGGCAGGTTCAACCATTAACAATCTGCTCATTACGATTTTTCTTGGGTTAGTATAGACTATACAGATTAAAGAGTTATGAAAACAGATGCACCAAGGAATCTGTGAATGATATATGACGAGACAGCAGCATCGTGGATGGTGACATGACGAGACAGCAGCATCGTGGATGGTGACATGACGAGACAGCAGCATCGTGGATGGTGACATGACGAGACAGCAGCATCGTGGATGGTGACATGACGAGACAGCAGCATCGTGGATGGTGACATGACGAGACAGCAGCATCGTGGATGGTGACATGACGAGACAGCAGCATCGTGGATGGTGACATGACGAGACAGCAGCATCGTGGATGGTGACATGACGAGACAGCAGCCTCGTGGATGGTGACATGACGAGACAGCAGCATCGTGGATGGTGACAGATGACGTGACCAAGTTAGAGAAGCGCTGGTTGTTAAAGCATCCTGCTGTAACCTCCGACGACGCAACGTAAACTTAGAACATTATTCGTGACTCAAATCTTCCTCAAGGCCGATGGACTAATCGGCCTTGAGGGTAGACCGGTAAGCTTGCTGAAGGCCTCGGCCAGATGACCAAAACCTCCAGCTGCGCGTCAGGAAACACTTTTCCTGTTTCCTGACAAACTTTACTTAACCCAACCTCTCCCCTTCTGTGTTTGTTTGGCCCTGTCATTGCCAGGTTGTTCTCTCATTACTGATTTTAGTTAAGGCCAAGTGCAACTGGCCTTGAAATTACCACCTGTGACATAAGAGATAATGAATATATTCTAAAAGGGACATTATAGCTGAGAATCCATTATTAATTTATGCTATCTCTGAACCTGTTGTCTTTCAAACTGTAGGGTATCTGTGGCAGTAACCCATTTTGTTCTCCGTCCTCATTGTGAAAATACTTTCAGAGGAGGAATCAAATTGATTTTGAAAGGGAGTGACATGGACCTGGTACTGGAGACTTGAAAGGGAGTGACATGGACCTGGTACTGGAGACTTGAAAAGGTCGGTAACTTGACAGCCGAGTAACTTGCGCCTGTGTCCTGCACACGACTAGGACATGGACACAACAAAATGCATTTCAGTGATTGATGAGCAAGACATATGCAACACCCAGAAGTGTTTAATGATGAGACGTTTCGCCAACTAGCGGCTTTTCCAATCCAATACAGAGAATAATCACCGGAGACAGTTATACCATCATTCATACTATTATGATTTACAATTATGTCATAGTTCTTACAAATTATGGCACGCTTCTCCACTATACATACATTACAATGTCATGCAGAACCTTGCATAACAGATGTAGAGAAATAATACTGAGGTGTCCACTCCCTCAGCCTGTCTTCAATTGCTACACCTCTGCTTCAGCAAATTACCTGACCAGGTCAGGTAATTTTGGCTTGTTCAGTCCCTCAGTCTTGACACGTGTTCAGTTCATTATCCTTGGCTAATATGGAGCATATGTACCAGGTTGCAAATTCATATGCTGAAGCCAGAGGAGATGTGCAGTAATTGAAGACAGGCTGAGGGGGTGGACACCTCAATAGTACTTCTCTACATCTTCCAATGTCTCCATCACAATCTCTGTATTGGATTGAGAAGGCGAAAACATCCTGCTAAATGTCTATAAGTAAAGGAACACAAATCTAATTGGAATGTGAAAACGTCCAATTAAATTACTATTTTATAACCTGCATGACAACAAAAGCATTTCACCCCTCCATGGCAGATGTGTTCATTTAATATCACATGTATTAAAGTCCATCCCAAAAAGCTTATCACTGGTCAGCCCATTCCTAAATTAAATGCAAAGGAAACTACTCAATAAATTCCTTGCGTAACTACTTGTAATAATGTATCACCAAATAAATTGACTAATGTATACAACAAGAGCCTACTGGCAGGGCTGCATCTGCTCTTGTTGCCACCAACCTTGATAAGAATTATTGCAACCATTTTGAGTTAGGTCTAATAATTAGCAACTTGGCTTCAACACAGCAGACTGAGCTTTTTGTCATTGTAATGATGTTGAAGTTAACTTATGCCACAAAAGTTGACTCTTTGATCATTATTGTCATCACATAATGATGGAAAAGTCAGGTACAGACACTCAAAATTCAGATAAAAAAATAATAATTATAATTAATGAGTCTTGTGGATTTCATCTAACATTGAATTACTCCTAAGCGATAAATTTGATAAATTAGCCAAAGAAAACACATTAAAGGAACAAATAAAAATAAAATTTAGTATATCTGTGGCAAGAATTATTCAAAGTATCAGAAGTAATGAATTTGAATGATATAACAATACATCTGATCTACATCAAACAATACATTTGATCTACATCAAACAATACATTTGATCTACATCAAACAATACATTTGATCTACATCAAACAATACATTTGATCTACATCAAACGATACATTTGATCAACATCAAACAATACATTTGATCTACATCAAACAATACATTTGATCTACATCAAACAATACATTTGATCAACATGAAACAATACATTCGATCTACATCAAACAATACATCTGATCTACATCAAACAATACATTTAATCTACATGACACAATACAGTTATAAACCTTAATAGATGTACATGAACGTTGATAAGCACATAAACGTAGACAATCACATGAACTAAGATAAGCACTTAAACAGACTACGTGATGTTGTAGTAGCCAGGCTTGGCTGTAAGTGCAAACGATTATACAAGAGGCACTGTGAAAAAAGAAAATAAATCCCCCTCTTCTTCCACTGTCTCCAGTATCTATTTTCTGTAATGACTGATGAAGTCCGTCGTTGGCGAAACGTCACATGAATAAAAAAATTCAGGTGACTCATGAAATCGTAATAACATGATTGTAAAAAAAAAAACACGGAATGGGTTGGGTTTCGAACCCATGGCGAGTGAATCCTGAATCTCCAGGATAGTGTATGTAAATATACTAAGTTGGATGATTGTAGTCAGCTGGCCCAGTGGTTTCCGCACTGGCCTAGAGCTTTACCACTCACTCGCCATGGGTTCTAACCCCACCCTGTTTGTTTAATACTGTGGCATGCAAAGAGTATGTTTTATTTTATTCGGTGTATCACACTCCCATATAGGCTGCCTCCCAACCAGCAAACTGGGTGCTAAGGGTTTAACGATAGATAGGGAACCCATCATTAAATCAGTACCTTGGTTCATTGGCCAATCACAGGCAAGCCCGCCAAAGCTGAAGCAATGTGGTACACTTGTGGTAAGCATTGGCAGACTTGCCTACCTGCTGGTTGAGCACAGTGCACACTCTCTGGCCATCTGTCACTGTGGTGTACACTTACTATTCCATCTGTACATAGTGTACATGTATATATCATCTGGTGAAGGCAAATATACATTATATTCTATTGTTAAGTTTTGTTTGCTCCACTTTCTTATTACGACCAGGTCTCACAGGCCATTTTTTTTTACCTATGTTACTAATAAATACTGAGGTGTTGCAAATGTCTTATTCATCAGGACGAAATACGCTTAAAGTGGAGCTTCCGTCACTTTGCAAGTTGTTTGATCAAGAACAAGAAAATCAGGTTGATGACCTGAATAAAAAGAAATCCCCAGATCATCATACCACAATTACCAAAAATAAAATCACATTACTAAACAAAATATGTAATTTGAATGTTATCTTACAGCTGCAGTGCTCCTTTTTCCTGTACTTACAATAACTCTACTACTACGACTACCACTCCATTTTCGCTAATATTGCTGTTATTACTTTTACCTCCCTTCACTCCCCTTTTGTGCCATTAAATTTACTACCACTACCACTACTTCTTCTTCCTCTCTTGGTCCCGTCCCTGTCCCCCTCGCCTATATATACTGGCTCACTCACTCTTTTGCCCACTGCAGGGGTGGACCTTAAAAGACGTCCGTTTTACCTTGGTGGCCCGGTGGCCTGGTGGCTTGAGCTCTCGCTTCACACACGGAGGGCCCGGGTTCGATTCCCGGCGGGTGGAAATATTTCGACGTGTTTCCTTACACCTGTTGTCATGTTTACCTAGCAGCAAATAGGCACCTGGGTTGTTAGTCGACTGGTGTGGGTCGCATCCTGGGGGACAAGATTAAGGACCCCAATGGAAATAAGACAGACAGTCCTCGATGAAGCACTGACTTTCTTGGGTTATCCTGGGTGGCTAACCCTCCGGGGTTAAAAATCCGAAGAAATCTTATCTTATCTTATCTTAGCCAAATTTCATGTCTTCCCTTCTCCAACCCAATCTGCATTGTGATAACCACGACGACAGTAAACCATCCTGACGTCTGGCCGCCACCTGCGTGAATTGTCCTTGCCTCCCAAACCAAGTCCAGAACCTCCATTGCAGCTGGGTTTAACCCTGGCTCTTTTCCCTCACTATCTTATACTACCTTCCTCTCACCCACTATTCTTCCTCTTTCCCGTCTCCTTTTCATCCATATGGGTCTTACCTGAGAGTATTGATAGATAGTTTGCGTCAGTGTGACTTTGTAAATGGTCCAAGTTGGACCGAAACGTCGTCGTAAGCTCCTCTATCTATTTGTGTATTACACCTATGGGTTAGTCAAATTTGTTCTTCTACATATTTACCAAAATTCCTATGAAGTGGCAAAATTAGAGTACCTCATGCAGGTGAGCATTAATGTAGTGTTAATGTAGTGTTAATGTAGTGTTAATGTAGTGTTAATATAGTGTTAATGTAGTGTTAATGTAGTGTTAATGTAGTGTTAATGTAGTGTTATTGTAGTGTTAATGTAGTGTTAATGTAGTGTTAATGTAGTGTTAATGTAGTGTTAATGTAGTGTTAATGTAGTGTTAATGTAGTGTTAATGTAGTGTTATTTTAGTGCTAATGTAGTGTTAATGTAGTGTTAATGTAGTGTTAATGTAGTGTAATGTAGTGTTAATGTAGTGTTAATGTAGTGTTATTTTAGTGCTAATGTAGTGTTAATGTAGTGTTAATGTAGTGTTAATGTAGTGTAATGTAGTGTTAATGTAGTGTTAATGTAGTGTTAATTGTTATTTTGTGCTAATGTAGTGTTAATGTAGTGTTAATGTAGTGTTAATGTAGTGTTAATGTAGTGTTATTTTAGTGTAATGTAGTGTTAATGTAGAGTTAATGTAGTGTTAATGTAGTGTATTATGTGAGTGTTAATGTAGTGTTAATGTAGTGTAATGTAGTGTTAATGTAGTGTTAATGTAGTGTTATTTTAGTGCTAATGTAGTGTTAATGTAGTGTTATTTTAGTGCTAATGTAGTGTTAATGTGTAGATGTTAATGTGAAGTAGTTATTTTGATGTTAATGTAGTAGTTAATGCAGTGTTAATGTAGTGTTATGTAGTGTTAATGTAGTGTTAATGTAGTGTTAATGTAGTGTTAATGTAGTGTTATTTTAGTGCTAATGTAGTGTTATTGTAGAGTTAATGTAGTGTTAATGTAGTGTTAATGTAGTGTTAATGCAGTGTTAATGTAGTGTTAATGTAGTGTTAATGCAGTGTTAATGTAGTGTTAATGTAGTGTTTGTGTAGTGTTAATGTAGTGTTAATGTGGTGTTAATGTAGTGTTAATGTAGTGTTACTTTAGTGCTAATGTAGTGTTAATGTAGAGTTAATGTAGTGTTAATGTAGTGTTATTGTAGTGTTAATGTAGTGTTAATGTAGTGTTAATGTAGTGTTAATGTAGTGTTAATGTAGTGTTAATGTAGTGTTATTTTAGTGCTAATGTAGTGTTAATGTAGTGTTATTTTAGTGCTAATGTAGTGTTAATGTAGTGTTATTTTAGTGCTAATGTAGTGTTAATGTAGTGTTAATGCAGTGTTAATGTAGTGTTAATGTAGTGTTAATGTAGTGTTAATGTAGTGTTAATGTAGTGTTATTTTAGTGCTAATGTAGTGTTAATGTAGAGTTAATGTAGTGTTAATGTAGTGTTAATGTATGTATGTTAGTGTTAATGTAGTGTTAAGTAGTGTTAATGTAGTGTTAATGTAGTTTTGTTAATGTAGTGTTAATGTGTGTATGTGGTTAATGTAGTTTGTTAATGTAGTGTTAATGTAGTGTTAATGTAGTGTTAATGTAGTGTTAATGTAGTGTTATTTAGTAAGTAGTGTTAAGTGTAGTGTTAATGTAGTGTTATGTAGTTATTAGTGTAATTTTTAAAGTAGGTTATGTTAATGTAGTGTTAATGTAGTGTTATTTTTTGTAATGTGCTAATGTAGTGTTAATGTAGGTTAATGTAGTGTTAATGTAGTGTTAATGAGTGTTAATGTAGTGTTAATGTAGTGTTATTTTAGTGCTAATGTGGTAGTAGGTTAATGTAGTGTTAATGTAGTGTTAAGTGTTAGTGTTAATGTAGTGTTAATGTAGTGTTAATGTAGTGTTAATGTAGTGTTAATGTAGTGTTAATGTAGTGTTAATGTAGTGTTATTTTAGTGCTAATGTAGTGTTAATGTAGGTTATGTAGTGTTAATGTAGTGTTATTTTATGTAATGTAGTGTAATGTAGGTTAATTAGTGTTAATGTAGTGTTATGTGTGTATTTGTGTAATGTTTGTAGTGTTAATGTATGTTTTGCGTGTAATGTAGTGTTATGATGTTAATGTAGTGTAATTAGTTTTGTAGTTTATGTAGTTATTTTGGTAAGTAGTGTTAATGTAGGTTAATGTGTGTTAATGTGTTAATGTGTTAAGTAGTGTTAATGTAGTGTTAATTAGTGTTAATGTAGTGTTAATGTAGTGTTAATGTAAGTATTATGTAGTGTTAATGTAGTGTAATGTAGTGTTAGTAGTTTATGTAGTGTTAATGTAGTTTTAGTGTTATGTAGTGTTAATGTAGTGTTAATGTAGTGTTATTTTAGTGCTAATGTAGTGTTAATGTAGAGTTAATGTAGTGTTAATGTAGTGTTAATGTAGTGTTAATGTAGTGTTAATGTAGTGGTAATGTAGTGTTAATGTAGTGTTATTTTAGTGCTAATGTAGTGGTAATGTAGTGTTATTTTAGTGCTAATGTAGTGTTAATGTAGTGTTAATGTAGTGTTAATGTAGTGTTATTTTAGTGCTAATGTAGTGTTAATGTAGAGTTAATGTAGTGTTAATGTAGTGTTAATGTAGTGTTAATGTAGTGTTAATGTAGTGTTAATGTAGTGTTAATGTAGTGTTAATGTAGTGTTATTTTAGTGCTAATGTAGTGTTAATGTAGAGTTAATGTAGTGTTAATGTAGTGTTAATGTAGTGTTAATGTAGTGTTAATGTAGTGTTAATGTAGTGTTAATGTAGTGTTAATGTAGTGTTATTTTAGTGCTAATGTAGTGTTAATGTAGTGTTATTTTAGTGCTAATGTAGTGTTAATGTAGTGTTAATGTAGTGTTAATGTAGTGTTATTTTAGTGCTAATGTAGTGTTAATGTAGAGTTAATGTAGTGTTAATGTAGTGTTAATGTAGTGTTAATGTAGTGTTAATGTAGTGTTAATGTAGTGTTATTTTAGTGCTAATGTAGTGTTAATGTAGAGTTAATGTAGTGTTAATGTAGTGGTAATGTAGTGTTAATGCAGTGTTAATGTAGTGTTAATGTAGTGTTAATGTAGTGTTAATGCAGTGTTAATGTCTCTAAGAATTTTTCACATATATATACCTGATAACTCGTACCCGGTCATTAATTAACCTGTTTCAATATTTATACTGTCCGCTAACTTTTACAGTCAATATTAGCTTCCCTCCTCTTAATAGCAACAATCACCTTTTATTTGCGTCCCTCCTCTTAATACCAACAATCACCTTTTATTTGCGTCCCTCCTCTTAATAGCAACAATCACCTTTTATTTGCGTCCCTCCTCTTAATAGCAACAATCACCTTTTATTTGCGTCCCTCCTCATAATAACAACAATCCCTGGTGAAGAAGAATGGGGTGACTAACCATGCCAGTAGAGGGGTGAGGGCAGGAAGCCTCATCTTCACCGCCCTCACAGTCGTAAGCACCGTCACACACCCACTGGTCGTCGATACACATCCCAGACTCACACCTGAAACATAAACCAGACTCACACCTGAAATATAAACCAGACTCACACCTGAAACATAAAGTGCGTGAAAACAAACATGGCGAGCGTCTATATTATCTGAAGAGAGTAACCGCTTCATTACTGAATTAATCCCATAAACTAGGCAAACCAACTCGATAAAATTATGTACAAGGTTCAAATCAGCAAATCTTGTGTATTTATTATGTGTTAAAATTCATTTTTCACGTTCTACAACTTAGAGTGAAACCTCGGTGTTTGAACTTAATTGGTTCCTAGGTGGTGTTCGAATTGCGAAAAGTTCGATGTCCGAAACAGTATTTTCCAGGCTTTAATTATCAGCCTCACACAATAGAAGATGTTGAACTGACTTTTCCAAAAGTCTCTAAGAGTCAGGTCAGTGTCAAAGGTCACTTCAAAGCACTTTTGAAACAAAGCTTTCCTGTAAAGTTTTTAATAAGTCATCTTGTTCGGACTCTAGAAAAACGTTCAAAGACCGGGTCATTTTTTTCTGAACAAAATTGTCCGGACTCATGTTTGTTCGAGGTCAGGTGCGTTCGAACAACGAGGTTCCACCTTAGTTTGTTTACAGTTTTTGAGTGGCAGTGTGGGGGTTCTAGGCAACTGACCTGAAGTCATCAAGGTAGCAAGTGGTCACGTTACAGTTGTGTTCGTCGGACCAATCACCACAGTCGTTCTCACCGTCACACACGTAGTGTTGCATCACACAGCGACCCTCCGTCGCCACGCCACGTGGTCCGCACTACACGTGCTCTGCACACCTTTACCTGTTGAAGCCAACACGGTCTTACCTACTGACAATAACAGCAGTATGCACTCTTATAAAGCACTTCTACTCCTAGGTACATGTCTCTCTCTTTCTGTGATATATATATATATATATATATATATATATATATATATATATATATATATATATATATATATATATTTTTCATAGTGGTTGTTTTGCTATATATACTATATATAGATGGGGTCCACCTCTGGGTATTGTAGGACCCATAGCCTCGAGAAGTGAATAAAAGGCTTCAAGAAAGAATATTTAGATTTCTTTCTAAAGCCATTTGAATATTCCACTTCCCCTACCCACCCATCTTTTCATTGTGTATAAACTTTATTTCAAGACAAAATACATTGACAAGAATACAACAGGAGTAAACAACATAGATAACAACTCAGAGCTACATGTCAAATACTTCGTCCAGCTCCCCGGCAGTATATATGTATCTCTTAAATCTTTTGTAAAATATTATGTAATAAAATATACCTATATTGGTAAAAAGAATGAAAAGATGGGTGGTAGAGGAATGGAATATTTCAGGAAGAAATCAAAATATTCTATCTTGAAGCCTTTTTATCTACTTCTCCAAGGCTATGGGTCCCACAATTTGCACCAGAGGTGGACCCCATCATATATATATACATACATAACACACATTTAAGGGTCGAGTTATGTTGGATACAGAGCATATATAATAAAGAGGTACACAAGATAGAGACAAACTATAATAATAAAAGTTGCGTCAGAATGTATCATTTGTTCAACACTTCTCTCAGATTATTTAGAAAATTTCGTTGTCGTAGTTCACTG
>WNWK01046864.1:0-14150 GCA_009830355.1 Cherax destructor
AAACAGATTGACAGATAGATAGACAGATAGATAGACAGACATAGACAGACAGACAGATAGATAGACAGACAGATAAAGATAGATAGACGGGAACAGATGGTAGACAGATAGACAGTGAAAACAAAGCTAGGGTTTCCTGCACACATTCATTCATCAATGTCACTGCCTTATCAGTAGTCGGAAATTGTCATAACACCTTTTTTTAAGGAGTTTCATATATACCCAGGATGTCTTAAATTGCTGGGACCTATAAATACTTCGATATATTTATAGACAATAGTAAACCCCCAAGGGGGGTGAAAATGTTCACCTGTTGGGGGATTGTGACTATTTGAGTATTTTTTCCCCAGTACGGGGGAAAACCCCCCCCAACAATTTTTCCCATAAAAACAAAAAAAATCTTTAAAAAATTTTTTTTTTCGAAAAAATTTTTTTTCTCATGTAGCAAACATTTACTCTTAAAAAAATACCAGACCTGTCTCCCTTTTGCCCCCCCGCAAGCGGGGGGGGGAAAAAAAGGACGCCAGTCAAGCGTTGTTTACACTTGAAAAAAAACCCCACCGCCCTTTAAAACATTCACAATACTGTACTTTTTTTGGGTTTTTTTGCTGGTTCAGTGACTGTCACTGTGGGAAAAAAGTCACCTGGGTCCAAAGAAGTTTTCCCAGTGGCCCCCCCTTTTGGTAAAAAGGGGGGAGGACCACCATCGAAAATGGAAAAAAAAGAGATTGTGTTTAGAGTGGCGTACGTGTGAGTGAGCTTGCCAGGATGTACAAAAAAAACAAATCTAGTATCGGCACTATCCCGGCAAAGAAATGAGATCAAGGAAGTAATGTTGAAAAAGGGGGGTTTATATTTTAAAAATTTGGGGAAAAAAGTGGGATTGGGAAATTGTTGATGGGGTGGAAAAAAAAATAAACAGATAGCAGGGGGATAGATTTCCACGGCGATAATTTGTGAAAAAAGGGAAATTGCATGCAGATCTTGTCAAGAAAAATGCATGGAACCAGTGGTGGGGGGGGGTGTTTTTAAAAGGGGCCCGCAGGGGGCGGGTTTTAAGGTTTTTAAAAAGTAGTGGCATAAAAGTGTTGTAGACATGGTTTTAGGCAGCCAGCTCAGACAAACATGCAACTGAAAAAATTTGCAAAAAAAATTTTAAAAAGGGGGTTTGTAGAGGCTGAAAACCCCCCCAACAAGTGTTTAATTGTGATGCCTAATATTAGTGTTAGGGAAAAAAGATTGGCTTAAATCACAAGACCTATTATAAATTGTAATTATCAAAAAAATAAAAATTATGTAAATTAAAATAAAAACTAGAAAAAAAAAAATATATCCGAAATACTTTGCAAGCGGGGACTTGGGCGTTGCCATCAGGTGAGCATCCAGCACCAACTTGGTGGGGGTTATATTTTCCCCGGGAAGTACTAAAAAATTTTTTTTTTGCCATCCTGTTTTTTTAAAAATGCACTCTTCATTTTTTAATTTTTTTTTTTTTTTTTAAAAAAATTAAAAATGGGAGTGAACATAGATCTACGTGTGGGCAGTTTTTTAAAGGGGTTTAAATTATTAAAAAATTTTTGGTTTTTATGGAGGGCAAACATGAAAACCTGGGTAATGGAAAATGCTTGAAGACTGGTTTGCAAATTAGTTTTGCCCCCAGGAATGTCATTGCAAAGATAATGACATAAATTTAAAATTTTGTTATAGGACAAAAGGCACCAGGGCATTTTTCTTTCTTTTTGTTGTTACTGGACAATGCACCAGGTCATCTTTCTTTTCTTGTTATTGGACAATGCACCAGGTCATCCTACTTTTCTTTTTGTTGTTACTGGACAATACACCAGGTCATATTCTATTTCTGTTGTTACTGAACAATACACCAGGTCATTTTCTCTTTCTGTTGTTACTGGACAATGCACTAGGTACCTACTTCTCTTTCTCTTGTTACTGAACAATGCCCCGGTCATCTTTCTTTCTGTTGTTATTGGACAATGCACCAGGTCATCTTCTCTTTTTGTTGTTATTGGACAATGCACCAGGTCATCTTTCTTTTTGTTGTTATTGGACAATGCACCAGGTCATCTTTCTTTCTGTTGTTATTGGACAATGCACCAGGTCATCCTGCTTCTCTTTTTGTTGTTATTGGATAATGCACCAGGTCATCTTCTTTTTTTGTTGATACTGGACCCTTTCAACCCGTTCATCTTCTCTTTCTGTTGTTATTGGACAATGCACCAGGTCATCCTGCTTCTCTTTCTGTTGATACTGGACAATGCACCATGTCATCCTACTTTCTTTCTGTTGTTATTGGACAATGCACCAGGTCATCTTTTTTTCTGTTGATACGGGAAAAATGCCCAGGTCATCCTACTTCTTTTTCTGTTGTTACTGGACAATGCCCCAGGTCATCCTGCTTGTCTTTCAGACTTGAGTGAAAATGTCAATGTCCCTTTTCCTGCCATCGAAATAACATCATTATTGCAGCCAGTGGATCGGGGTGCCCTGCTATATTTAACCCTTTCAGAATCGTGAGGCCCTCCCCAACCTAATTCTCAGGGTCAAAAATTTTTTGGGAAAAAAAAAAATTTTTTTTCCGATCATAATGCCACCAAAATTATGAAATTTGAGGGAAAAACTAAGGGAATTATGCTCTCACGAAGTTAGCTGTATCGATGACATTTACGCAGGGGTTGACCCCATTTTGGACCCCTATTTTTGGCAAATTCCAATGTTTCAGTCTACTAAAATTATAGCTATTTCGCTGGGGAATTCCATTTGTTCATCAACTGAGTACTATAAGAAACTGCCAATTTACCGATTTTAACTCCCCAAAAAGGTGGTCAGAAATTGGAAATTTTGGGCCCAAATTTCACACAAACCCCCAAAAGATGCCAATTTCAAAATAGAGTCCGGGGACAGACATTCCCGGCACTAAAATAACATTTTATCTGTTCATTAGTCACCCCAGGCCCCTCTTACATTACTTTTTTCTTTTCATTTTGAATTTTTTTCACAAAAAAAAGAAGATTTACTTTTTATGTATTCAACTGCATCATTGTAAAAATGGTATAAAAAAATCAGCGGCACACTTTTGCAAGAATATTAGACTACCCAGTTGATGGGTATTGGGCGATGGCGTGATTTGTTTTTCTCTTTAACATCTGCAAAAATCGAACATTTTTGCTACTTTGGGTCAGTTTAAGGTACAGTGGAACCCCCGGGTTTAAAGAAAAAAAATTTATTGCAGAAGCCTGCTCAAGTGCCATTACCGAACGAATTTCCCTTAAAAAAAAAATGTCATTTAGGTTAGTCTATTTCAGACCCCCAAAAAAACACCTTCCCCCAAGCACTTTTCAATATTATACTTACATAATTACGATTTCCGGGGGGTTGAACCGGGGGGTTTCCCCTGTACTTGTCATCATGAAACTAGTCCAAATTATCTCTATTTCTGTAATATATCATCAATTCTATCAAATGAGACTAAGAAAACGAGAATACAAAATAAATACTATACAAAAATAGACTGCAAAATCCTTTTAAACCAAAAAAAAAAAGGGAGTTTTTTTTCCCCATTATGCACTGTGTGGTGAGAATTTTTTTTTACTGCGCACACTGACCGCAAGACCCATTCTTCACATCTAGGCCTACCAGCCTGTTTCCACTTGATTTGAGGGGACTAGAATTTAGGCGTACTAGTATACGGCCCCCGGGGCATAAGCCGTACTAGACAGCCGAAACCCGAAAGGGTTAAGACCTATTATTTTAAAAAGTACCTTTCACGCCCTGAAAGAAAACAATGAAAAAACCATGTTTAAATAAATTTTGAAAAGGTTATAATACCCAAAAATGTAACTAAAAAATGTAAGTGAATCATGGCTTAACCCTCTGGGGTCAAAACCCCCTGATCTGAAACTTCCTCTTTGGGGCAGGGAAATTTAAAAAAAAGAAACTTATGAAATGATAAAATATTTTTTCCCAAAAAAATTGAAACCAAAAGTACAAAAATTTTATGGAAAACTTACAAAAATTTAAACTCTCACAAATTTGAGGTCTTAGCAATGTTTTCATTGGCAATTTTGCCCACATGAGCCCAATTTTTGGCTAATTCCATCATTCCAGTCTACCAAACTCATAGCTATTTCACTAGTATTCCTTCTATTCTAACAACTGAGCACAAGAAACTGCCCATTTCCCTATTTCAACTACCCCAATAAAGTGATCATTATTATTATTATAATCAAATAGAAGCGTTTAAACCACAAGGGTCAATAAAGTGATCAGAAATTGGTAATTTGGCAAATTTCACACAAAAAAAAAAAATTGAAAATTTTAAAAAATAGGGCCCAAAAAAATAAACTATTGACTTTCCCTGGCACACAAAAAAAAATTCTTTGTTTATTATAGTTATTTTCCCCGGGCCCTTTCTCCTATATTACACTTGCTTTCCATTTTGATTTTTTTTCTTCACAAAAAATAGAAAATACAGGGAACCCCAGTTAACAAACCCCCGGAAATTGTGTAATTATGTAAGTATAATTTTTAAGTGCTTGTGGAAGTGTTTTTTGGGGGGTCTGAAATAGATTAACCTAAATGACATTTTTTTCTTAAGGAAGAAAATTCCTTGGAATGGGTATTGGCAGGCTTCTGCAATAAATTTTTTTCGTTAACCGGGGTTCCACTGTATACTGTTATGTAAACTACTGCATTATTGTAATAAAATTGGAAAGCGGTTTTCAGCCGCTTCGAGTTTGGTTGTTTTTTCAGCCAAATTTTGTCCCAAGTTTCAGCCGTTCCCCCTGTTCCAGCTGGCGCCCAGACCTGTCCACCTGCCCGCCGAAGCCCCCCTGTGCAGGCTCATGAGCCAGTCTAGATTTGTTTATTCTTGAGTGAACATTACCCTGCGTCTATCCAAACATTTCACAATAAATTCATTGTGTTTAGTGCTTGTTTATTGATTGTGACTGTAAAACTGGGGGGCCCAAAGGGAAACTTCATAGTGGCAGCCCTTTGGAAAAAGAAAGGGACAAACACGATAGAATTGAAGAAAGAAATTGTAGAAAAGTACCAAAGTGAAGGAGGAAGAGAGGGGGAGAATGTGTCTTCTTCAGTGATTCAGTACCCTACGTTGTACGATACAAAACAGCACGAGTCGATAAAGGCTATAGCACCAGCCAGCGATAAAGTGTTGCATTAACCCCTTTTACTGTCGCAACCCCAAATCTTTACCCGATGGTAATGACCCAAAATAATTAATTTGATGGAAAATTTACGGGAAATTTCGTCTCAAAAAGCTAGTGATTTCTGCGATATATACCATTTGGGGATTTCGCCGAATTTGAGCCCTATTTTCTTTAGGCCCCTCTTATATTACTCTTCCTTTCTATTTTTATTTTTTTTTAACACAAAAAATAAAAGATTTACTTTATGCGGCTACTGCATTTTGTAAAAATGGTATAAATAATATCAGTGAACTTGTGAAAAATTTTAGACTCACCAGGGTTTATGTGTATTGGATGCGTGGGTTTATTTGTTTACCCTTTAACATTAGCAAAAAACTAACATTTTCGCTACTTTGAGCTCAATTTCAAGATTGTTTTCATCATGAAACTAATCAAAATCATCTCTATTTCTGTAATATGTTTTCCATTCTATCATATGATACCATGAAAAAAAGAATACAACCATAAATACTATGAAAATAAACCCCAAAGTCGGCGTTTTAAACCCCTTTTGGGGGGGGGGGCAGGCCTTTTTCGGAAACGTGTTCCGGCGGGGAAAATTTTTTGGGGAAAAAAAAAAATTTAATTTTTTTTTATGGAATGATAGAGAATCTTTCCGATCATAACGCCACCAAAATTATGAAATTTGATCGAAAACCAACGGAATTATGCTTTCGCAAAGTTCGCGGTATCTATGACACTGACGCATCGGCGATTTCACCCACTTCGAGCCCTATTTCCGAAAATTCCAATGTTTCAGTCTCCAAAAAATTATAGGTTTTTCAAGAACTCCATTTCTTTTATCGATTGAGTATAAAACCCGCCTATTTCAATTTCATCTCCCCAAAATAGTTGTCAGAAAATGGAAATTTTTTCCAATACCCACACAAATTTCAAACGTTTAATTTCAAAATGGGGTCCAGAGTAAACAAGGCAGACATTCCTGGCACTAAAATAACATGTTCTCTGTTCATTAGCCACGCCTCCGGGCCCCCTGTTCCATTACTTTTGCTTTCCATTTTGAATTATTATTCTCAAAAAAATAGAAGATTTACTGAAAAAATGGTATAAATAATATCAGAGCATTTTGTGCATGAATATAAGATTCGCCAGTTGATGTGTATTGGACGCATGGTGTGATTTGTTTACTTTGAACATCGTAAAAAATCGAACTTTTTGGGTTACTTTGAGCTCAATTTCAAGGTACTTGACTTTTGTCATCCCAATCAAAATCATCTCTATTTCTGTAACATATCTTCCATTCTATCAAATGAGACCAAGAAAACGGGGAAACATCAATAAATACCATACGAAAATGGGCTGCAAAGTCCGTTTTAATCAAAAAAAAACGGTCAGTTTTTTTTCCCTTTTATGCAGTGTGCAGCGGGTTTTTTTCCTGCGCACCAACACAGACCCATACTTTCATGTGTATGCCTACCAGACTTTTTTGCTTGGGTTGGGGCCGCTAGAATTTGGGCGTACTAGTACGGCACCAACCCCTGCTCGAAAAACGTACTAGTACGGGACCGACCCCAAAGGGTTAAACCAAAAACACGGTCAGTTTTTTTTTTTTATTATGCACTGTGTGCTGCAATTTTTTTAAAAGTGCACACTGACCACACAGAATTTTCCCGGGGCCTACCAGCTTTCTCCCACTTGATTTGAGGCAAATTTTGGGGGTATAGATACGTCCGAAACGGTGGCTCGTAAGACGTATATATACGACCGAAACAGTCAAAGGGTTAAAAAGTGTTTTTTAAAGTAATGTGTTTCAACAATACCATTAAATGCAAAAAAATTTAGCCATTTGTTTGTAAACTTTCTCCCACTTGATTTGAAGTTTCTAGAATTTTTGAGTTTTATACGCCCGAAACAGTGGCTAAAGACGTATATATCGAACCCAAAAAAATCCAAAAGGGGTTTAAAAGTGTAGCAACTAAGTTAAACGATTAATCGATAGGAAAAAGGGCAGCATGGAAAAGGCTCCTCCAATGTTGTTATTTTAAGGGACTGACAAACACCGCCGCCCCTGGCGTCCATCACCACCCCCTATGTAAGGCTTATCTTTTAGTGGCCCTTATACACCCAACAACATACAACACAGCAACACTCCAGTTAGGGGGGAGTCATATTTTTTTTCATTGTAGGTATACGATATCATGTTTCTATGTTATTAATACTGTTTATTATGTCATATTAGATGAATTGTGCTAGATAAATAAGTCATAGAGTTGATATTAGTGTCATATTGAAGGACTATCTTGTTCTGCCTTTCAAACAAATCTCCTGACCCCATACCCCAAAAAAAAGTCTTCAATAAAGGAAAACGATTTAAATGTTAATTTTATCCTTAAAATTAGTGCTTTATATTTATTTCTCTTTTTTTTCTGTATAAAAAACTATATTTTTTTAAAAAAAAATGATTTTTTTGTAAATTTTTTTGGGGTGGAATGGAAAAATTGATATTTTTTTTTGGGAAATATTGCTTCATTTGGCCGTTTCAGCCTAGTTTTTGAACGGATTGCGGCCGAAACGGGGGGTTCCACTGTAATTATATAAATAATGTTAGTGCATTTGTGAACATGTATTAGACTGACCAGTTGGACCCATATTGACGAGGACGAAATTTTTTGTACATACTCTCAAATATCAAACATTTCTGCTACTTTGAGCTCAATTTCAAGCTATTTCAGTCCTAAAAACCAATCAAAATCACTCTATTTCTGTAATATATCTTCAATTATATTAAATGAGACCAAGAAACCGAAAATAAAACCATAAAAACCATATGAAAAGCACCACAAAATCGTTTTAAACCAAAACATAGTTGCAGTTTTTCCCATTATGCACTGCATGCTGCAGGATTTTTATATGGTATACATTTACTGCACAGACCCATTCTCTCATATCTAGGCCCAAATTTACTGCTCACACCTTACCTGAGGGGGCTGAGCTCATCACGTAAAACAACAGGACCAACCCAGGCTTCAAAGCCTTAGTACAAATGGACCAACCCAGTCTTCAAAGCCTTAGTAAACGGGACCAACCCAGGCTTCAAAGCCTTAGTACAACGAACCAACCCAGTCTTCAAAGCCTTAGTACAATGGGACCAACCCAGTCTTCAAAGCCTTTGTACAATGGGACCAACCCAAAGGGTTAAAGTAACTGTGAACAACATGAGGGCTGTTTGGCAATTTCTTTACTGCATTGTTCCAATGATTTTACCATTTTGAACCCCTATTGAAACTGTGAAAACATTGTGTAGCTTGGGAAAGATCATCTCAGATTAGAAGCTTTGGATTGTGAAAATGTGCTATGCATTGACTTGCATTGTGATGACCTTGATGATGCAACATTTGTGGAAATGGATCAGCAATGTTTATATGAAGAAATAGGAAAATCAAGAACAAAATGCTGTGCCCATGAAAGAATTCACATTGGATGAACTATCAATGTTATTAAGTAGAAGATGCTTTTGACTTCAAAATGAACACTGATCCAAACACTGAATGAGACATTAGAATTAGTCAGGCGTTACAAAATGATATTCGATGCTATAAGATATGTATGCTGAAAAAAAAATTTGCAAACTACATTGTTCAACTATTTATCAAATAAAAATGATCTTTTTTTTTACCATATGTATGATACATTGTTTATTTACAACGCACTAAAAATCTTTAGTACTATTTTTTTGTTTTTTATCTTTGTAATTCTTTATTTGCAAGTGTGTGCAAAATTTCCTCTGCACTGATTTGTACTAAGCAAATGGCTAAATATTTTTGCATTTAATGGTATTGTTGAAACACATTACATTAAAACACATTTTAACCCTTTGACTGTTTCGGTCGATATATACGTCTTACAAGCCACCCTTTGGGCGTATCTATACGCCTAAATTATAGCGGCCTCAAAATCAAGTGGGAGAAAGGTGGTAGGCCCACATGTGAGAGAATGGGTCTGTGTGGTCAGTGTGCACAGTATAAAAAATCGGGCAGCCAGTGGTGCATTGTGGGAAAGCCATTTCAGTAGTCCATGTTCAGCATGCCTAGTGGTAAGAAATATCAGACTCCCGGCTAATCTGGAATCTTCTCTTCCCCAGTGATAGCTCTAACACAGATGGAAGTGTCTCTGAAGATGAATTTCATGGTTTTGAGGAGTTGTGACCGAAAGCAATGCCCAGGATACCAGAAGGAAGGAAGAAGAAAGAAAGGAAGGAAGGAAGGAAGAGATGGAGAGGAAGGAAGGAAGGAAAGAAGAGATGAAAGGAAGGAAGAAAGGAAGGAGAGATGAGAGGATGGAAGGAACAAAAGAAGTAAGAAAGGGAAAGGGAAAAAAAAAGGAAGGAATGAATGAAGGAAAGAAAGGAAGGCAGGAAGGAAGAGATGAGAGGAAGGAAGGAAGGAAATAAGTAAGAAAGGAAGGAATGAAGGAAGAAAGGAAGCTAGGGAAGAGGTTGTGGGGAAGAAGACATGGGTCCCCTTATGTTTGACGGGTTGACAGCAGTGAGGGTGGTGAGTAATGGTATAATATGTCATTTTTACAGCTGCCACCCTGACTCAGCAAATTTAGATGTCCACACACACACAAGCTTCAAGTGCTAAGGGAAGTTGATGGAAAATGTCCAGTCATTATATATGTGTATATATATTATAGAACAATAGCAATAGGTTGGTAGGTAAGTAAGTAGGTAGATAAGTAAGTGGTAGGCAAGTGGTAAGTAAGTAGGTACATAAGTAGGTAAGCAGTAGGTGGGCAAAGGTAAGTAAGTAGGTACGTAAGTAGGAAGGACTGTGGGGAAGAAGAGCATGGGACCCCCATGGGTGTTGACAAGGCAGTGAGGGTGGTGGTGGTGACAGCAGCGCACCCTACTGCAGTATTTATAAGTCCACACACTCACAACAACCAGCTCGAAAGCTAAATATCAGTTCACTGAAGTGTCCAGTGACTATATATGCCTATACATATATAGAAACCAGAAGTAAGGAAGGAAGGGATGAAAGGAAGGAAGGATGGTATGAAAGGAAGGAAGGTAGGTAGGTAGGAATGTAAGAAGGAAGGAATGTAGGAAGGAAGGAATGTAGAAAGGAAGGAATGTAGGAAGGAAGGAATGTAGGAAGGAAGGAATGTAGGAAGGAAGGTAGGAGGAAGGAAGGTAGGAAGGAAGGCAGGAAAAAAGGCAGGGGAAGGAAGGAAGGCAGGAAGGAAGGTAGGAAGGAAGGAAGGTAGCAAGGAATAAAGGAAGGAAGGAATGACGACCCAGAAACAACAACCAGCTTCCAGAAGCTAATAGCAATTCTATGAAGTGTCCAGTGATTATATATGATTATATAAGAAACCAGAAGGAAGGAAGAAAGGAAGGACGAGATGAAAGGAAGGAAGGAAGGTTAGAAGGAATGTAGGAAGGAAGGAAGGACGGAATGATGACCCAGATACAACAACCAGCTTCCAGAAGCTTATAGCAGTTCTAGGCACGTGTCCAGTGACTATGTGTGTATATATAGAAACCAGAAGGAAGAAAGGAAGGACGAGATGAAAGGTAGTAAGTAAGGAAGGAAGGAAGGAAGGTAGGTAAGTAGGAAGGAAGGAAGGAAGGTAGGTAAGTAGGAAGGAAGGAAGGAATGTAGGAAGGAATGACGACCCAGATGACCATCAACCTAGGATAACTACAGTAGGCCCTCATTTAGCACGGTAGTTACGTTCCTGAAAACGTCGTGTTAGCTAAAATCGTGTTAGATAATTAAAAGAACTTATTGGAAAAATAGGGTTACGTTCCTGGGAGTCCCCAAAAAGCCAAACAAGTTTTTTTTAGACCAACAGATCTTACAAATATAAAAGAGAATATGTAATTGTAGTTCATTATCATGATGTATTATGTTGTTTTTACTGCTTAAGACTACAAATGTAACAGAAATAATAGTATTTACCTTAAATTGTGGGTGCTGATGTTTGTGGATGATTGTGAAGAGAGTGGAGAGTTATGCTGTGGCCCTACTGGGCTGAGGTGGATAGTATAGGTTCTGGAACTGAAGTCGATGGTTGTACTGAGTGTCTCTAACTTTAATAAAGTCATTCAGTAAGTCAGTCAAGTCATTCAGTAAGTCAGTCAGTCAAGTCATTCAGTAAGTCAGTCAGTCAAGTCATTCAGTAAGTCAGTCAGTCAATTCATTCAGTAAGTCAATTCATTCAGTAAGTCAGTCAGTCAAGTCATTCAGTAAGTCAGTCAGTCAAGTCATTCAGTAAGTCAGTCAGTCAAGTCATTCAATAAGTCAGTCAGTCAAGTCATTCAGTAAGTCAGTCAGTAAAGTCATTCAGTAAGTCAGTCAGTCAAATCATTCAGTAAGTCAGTTAGTCAAGTCATTCAGTAAGTCAGTCAGTCAATTCATTCAGTAAGTCAGTCAGTCAAATCATTCAGTAAGTCAGTCAGTCAAATCATTCAGTAAGTCAGTCAGTCAAGTCATTCAGTAAGTCAGTCAAGTCATTCAGTGGGTCAGTCAAGACATTCAGTAAGTCAGTCAAGACATTCAGTAAGTCAGTCAGTCAAGTCATTAAGTCAGTCAAGTCATTCAGTAAGTCAGTCAAGTCATTCAGTAAGTCAGTCAAGATATTCAGTAAGTCAGTCAAGTCATTCAGTAAGTCAAGTCATTTAGTAAGTCAGTCAAGTCATTCAGTAAGTCAGTCAAGTCATTCAGTAAGTCAGTCAGTCAAGTCATTCAGTAAGTCAGTCAGTCAAGTCATTCAGTAAGTCAGTCAGTCAAGTCATTCAGTAAGTCAGTCAAGTCATTCAGTAAGTCAGTTAAGTCATTCAGTAAGTCAGTCAAGTCATTCAGTAAGTCAGTCAAGTCATTCAGTAAGTCAGTCCAGTCAGTCAGTAAGTTAGTCACACAAACTTATGTTTACATCTTTTATGTGTACAAAGTAACACTTCATTACAACCACAGGTTATGTCTTGCCTAATATCTTTGTTTTCTTCATTAATTCTAAGACTTAACAAATGCTTAAACATTTTCTTGCCACTTTGAGCAACACTGGTATGCCTACTGGGTGACATGATTGCTTGGCAGTACAAGTTATAAATTTTAAAAAATAAAACACAATTTCCCTCTCTTTTCTTCACAAACAGCGGGACGCGAGGAAAAATGTTGGGTGGGGGTTGTTGGGGAAAGGGGGAAGCATGGGAGGGGGGGGTTTTTCCCCCCGCTCTTCCCAAATTAGCAGGCCCTTGAGGGAATGGTTTTTGTTTTTTCCCTGAAAAATGTTTTTATTCAGGTTTCACAAAACGAAAAGATTTTAACAAGCACATTGTTAGAAACCGGGATAACCCAAACCGGGGGTTTTCTAGGTTCTCTGGGGAAAACCTTTTGGGGTTTCCCATTTTCCCAAATAACACTTTGGGTTATCCTAGGTTCTCTAGGTAATATTTTGGGGATCCTGGGTTTCTCTAGATACCACTTTGGGTTTCCTGGTTTTTGGGATAACACTTTTGGGCCCCGGGGTTTCAAATAAAACTTTGGGTTACCCTGGGTTCTCACATACTGCTTGTTGATAATCAAGAAATATCTCTGTATACCTGAATAAACTTTCATTTTTGGGAAAAAAAAAATTTCCCCCTTTCCCCAAAGCATGGGGGTTCTTTAGGGGAAATAACCATGGGTTTAAAATTGAAATCTCCTGATCATTACCCCGGAGCAAGGTGAAGCGACCCTTTTGCTGTTTTGAAGGGGGCACTTTTTTTTGTGAGTGATAAAAATTCATTTTTGGATTTTTTTCCCAAAAAACACTTTCCGCATTAAAAATTTGATGTGGCTATAGCCTCCCCAGTAGGCCCCCCCTGACTAAATGGTTTAACCCCGGGGACCCCGCTAAAAATTTTTCCCCCCCAGCGAATAAATAAAAAGGGTTTTCGTGTGTTAGATAAAAGGCCCCAACTTAATCGTAAACCCCAAAAGGCAACATAAAGTAGTGCAAATGAGGTCAATGTACCAAACACAACTGCCTGCCACTTTTTGAAGAAAATTGGCGGGGGAGATGTTTTGTCTGTGCATATAAAAAAACCCCCACAAAAACCCCACTCGTTTTTGTGTGGGGGAAGAAAAAAACCCTGTGCATGGAACCATGTTTCAAAGGTTTCCCAAAAGCTGCAGAACCAAAACATGTCCAGTGACTGACATTTTTATATATTATAGAACAATAGTAATAAAGATTTTTTTTTATTGCTGGTTTTGTAAACAAGTTTTGTAAACAATATAAAGATACTAATGTTTATGCTATTTTTTTTTCAACAACGAATGTATATACAGTGGAACCCCGGGTTAAAAATTAAAAAGGGGAAAAATTTCCCAACAATTTACTTCCTTAAGAAAAAAAATCATTTAGGTTAGCTATTTAGACCCCCAAAAAAAACTTCCCAAGCATTTCAATATTATACTTACATAATTGCCGTTTCCGGGGGTTCGTTCCGGGGGTTACCATATACATTCTCTTACCTTGGTCTCACAGGCCACATAAGTTACATAAAAAAAAAAAAAGGAAAAACAAGAAATTAAATGGAATAAAAAAGTTTACTGAGGATTGGATTCCCGCTGTTGCCAACGCGGGGCATTTTTTGCCAACTTTCACCTCCATATTCTTGTTTGATGGCAAAAATCTGTATTTTGGATAAAAAAATCAGAAAAATAATCTTTTAAAATTTTTAAAAAAAAAAATTTTTTTTTTTAAATATTTTTTGGCAAAGAATGGCACCAGGTTGAGGGTTCACAGTCAAAGGGTTAAAAATTTTACCTTTCAGTAAATATTACATAGTACAGCATTTTTTGGGCAAAAATTTAAATGTCTATGCAAAGGATTCCTTTTATCATGTTTGTTGTGCATGTGTTTATATAACACTTTCAGTGGCCCCCAAAATCGAACATAATCCATTCTAGGAGC
>WNWK01046865.1:0-14150 GCA_009830355.1 Cherax destructor
GAAAGAGGAGACAGAGCATGATGTTGACGTCTTTGAAGGTGCAAGAGGAGTTAGGAGGATACAGGAAGGGACAGGTACTGCGGTCGACAGAGGGTATGAGCGGGTTTGTGGATGTTCAGTTCTGGCGGTACCTAGACCAGAGGTTGAGGGAGGTGGAGGCACAAGAAGAGATTTTGGAAGGTATACAGGTAGGGATTAGTGAGGAGGAGAGGAAAGGTATGGAGGGTAGTATAACTGAGGAGGAGGTGTGGTTAGCGGTAAAGGGTATGCAAATGGGTAAAGCGCCGGGAGTCGATGGCTTACCTAGTGATTTTTATATTCAACATTGGGGCGTGTTGAAGGAATGTTTGACGAAAGTTTTCAATCGTTTGAAGGAAGTAGGGTATATGGGTGAGGATCAGCACACTAGAGTTGTAGTTTTGGTGCCTAAGGGGAAAATGGTGGAATCGATTTGGGATTACAGAGCTATTTTGCTTTTATGTGCAAATTACAAAATTTTTGCAAGAATTTTGGGTAATAGGGTTAAAAAGGTTTTGGATTCTATCACAGAGCATATCCAATATGGGATACCGGGGAGTTGTATGGGGAATGATACTCAGCATGGATTCACGAGGGGGCGTTCCTGCCTATCTAATTTATTAACCTTCTTCACTAAAGCTTTTGAGGCTGTTGATCACGATAAAGAATTCGATATTGTTTATTTAGACTTTAGTAAGGCTTTTGATAGAGTACCGCACCAGAGACTGTTAAAGAAAGTGGCAGCTCATGGCATTGTGGGAAACGTGCTGTCATGGATCGAGTCATGGCTCACCAATAGGAAGCAGAGAGTGTGCATAAATGGGGTTAAATCCGAATGGGGACTTGTAACAAGTGGTGTTCCACAGGGATCAGTCTTAGGCCCGTTGTTATTTGTAATATATATCAATGACCTTGACGAGGGAATTACTAGTGATATGAGCAAATTCGCCGACGACACGAAGATAGGTAGGATAATTGATTCAAACATTGATGTCATAGAACTGGGGCTGGGTTTGATTGGTGTCGTGAGTAATGGAATAAATATAAAGAAATTAGATCGAATAGAAATGACCCAAAATGGATGAATAATAGGCTCAAATATCTTTTAGGGCAGAAAAAAGGAATTTATAGGCGTATCAAAAGAGGTGAGGGTTATCTTATGAATCAGTATATTGACATTAAGAAGAACGTTAAAAAGGGGATAAGAAAAGCTAAACGGACTACGAAATTAAAGTTGCTAGGATTCGAAAACTAACCCAAAAGTTTTTCCAGGTGTATAGAACAAAAGTTAGAGATAAGATAGGTCCCTTAAAAATAATTATGGGCATCTTACTGACAAGGAGAATGATATGTGCTCTATTTTTAATAATTATTTTCTCTCGGTTTTCACTCAGGAAGACACTAATAATATCCCAAGAATTAGGTATTTTAGTGGGCCTGAAGAAGATAAATTATGTAGTATCACGGTCACTACCGAAATGGTTATCAAACAGATAGACCGTTTGAAGCAAAATAAATCGCCAGGTCCAGATGAGCTTTTTTCAAGGGTTCTTAAGGAATGCAAAATGGAACTCTGTGAACCCTTAACTAACATTTTTAACCTATCTCTTCAAACAGGTGTAGTGTCTGATACGTGGAAGATGCCTAATGTAATTCCTATTTTTAAAGCAGGGGACAAGTCGTTACCATCAAATTAACGCCCAATAAGTCTAACATCAATTGTAGGCAAATTATTAGAGTCGATAATAGCTGATAACATAAGAAGATATCTCGATAGGCATAATTTGATTAATGATACTCAACATGGATTCACCAGGGGCCGTTCCTGCCTAACTATTTTATTAACTTTTTTCAGTAAGGCTTTTGAGGCAGTTGATCATGATAAAGAATTCGATATTGTTTATTTGGATTTTAGTAAGGCTTTTGATAGAGTACCACATCAGAGACTGTTAAAGAAAGTGGCTGCTCACGGCACTGGGGGGAAAGTGTTTTCATGGATCGAGTCATGGCTCACCAATAGGAAGCAGAGGGTGTGCATTAATGGGGTTAAATCTGAGTGGGGATCTGTAACAAGTGACGTTCCACAGGGATCGGTTTTGGGCCCGTTGTTGTTTATAATTTATATAAATGACCTTGACGAGGGAATTACTAGTGATATGAGCAAATTCGCTGATGACACGAAGATAGGTAGGATAATCGATTCAGACGTAGATGTCAGGGAACTTCAGGAGGATTTAGACAAACTCAATTCCTGGTCAGAAAAATGGCAGATGCAGTTCAATGTAGATAAATGCAAAGTTCTAAAGCTCGGGAATGTTCATAATCCTAGCACCTACCAGCTTAATAATGTTGAACTCAGCCGTACAGAATGCGAAAAGGATTTGGGGGTTATGGTAAGCAGCAACCTTAAACCAAGTCAGCAATGCCTAACCGTAAGAAATAAAGCAAATAGATTACTGGGATTTATATCAAGAAGTGTAAGCAACAGAAATCCAGCGGTTATATTACAGCTTTATACATCATTAGTAAGGCCTCACCTAGATTACGCAGCTCAGTTCTGGTCTCCATTTTACAGAATAGATATAAATTCGTTAGAAAACATTCAGCGATGAATGACAAAGTTAATTCATAGCATTAGAAATCTTCCGTATGAAGAAAGATTGAAGACCCTTAAATTACATTCACTTGTAAGACGAAGAACGAGGGCAGACATGATCGAGGTATATAAGTTTAAGATGGGTATTATTAAGGGGGGATATAAATAAGGCCTTGAGGATATCTCTCCAAGAGAGAACCCGCAATAATGGATTCAAATTGGATAAGTTTAGATTTAGAAAGGATATAGGAAAATATTGGTTTGGAAATAGGGTAGTTGATGAGTGGAACAGTCTGCCTAGTAGGATTATTGAAGCTAGGACCTTGGGCAGTTTCAAATTTAGGTTGGATAAATACATGAGTGAGAGCGGTTGGATTTGAGTGGGACTCGCACTTGAGTTAATAGAATCAATAAAGCATATTTCTTGGAAAGAATTGAAAATTAGGTTGGGCAATTATTCTGTTAGTGGGATTAATTGTGGGGGACTTGCCTAGTGTGGGCCAACAGGCCTGCTGCAGTGTTCCTCCTTTCTTATGTTCTTAAATTCTTAGGTAGTGGTGGTTTTGATAAGGACCTGCCTTGTATGGGCCAGTAGGCCTTCTGCAGTGTTCCTCCATTCTTATGTTCTTATGAAGATTTAGACAAACTTAATTCGTGGTCAGAAAAGTGGCAGATGCAGTTCAATGTAGATAAATGCAAGGTTCTGAAGCTCGGGAGTGTCCATAACCCAAGCACTTATAAGTTAAATAACGTAGAACTTAGCCATACAGATTGCGAGAAGGACTTGGGGGTGATGGTAAGCAGCAACCTTAAACCAAGACAGCAATGCCTAAGCGTACATAATAAGGCAAATAGATTACTGGGATTTATATCAAGAAGTGTAAGCAACAGAAGTCCAGAGGTTATATTACAGCTTTATACATCATTAGTAAGGCCTCACCTTGATTACGCAGTTCAGTTCTGGTCTCCATATTACAGAATGGACATAAATTCGTTAGAAACATTCAGCGTAGAATGACTAAATTAATACATAGCATTAGAAATCTTCCTTATAAATTAGACACATATGCAACATTTGGGTATCTTTATTGAGGAAACGTTTCGCTACACAGTGGCTTCATCAGTGCAATACAAAGTAGAAAGGTGTAAGGAGAGCAGGAGTTTTGAGGTAATCAGTCCCTCGGCCTGGAGTCGATGTGTTCAGTCCATCAATCTTGTAGAAATGACAGCATATTTTGTTGTTGTTGTTGTATGTTCGCCGGTACATCCGGCCCCGGTCTTCTCCAAATGGTGACCCGGCATTGGCCCCCTAGGTAGAGGGTGTCGGTCATCTTCTTCTGTCTTTCTTTCTTTCTTGCTGTGGCTCCCCATGATGGGGAGTGTCTTCTGACGTCGCATCTTCATCAGCAGATCTTGGTACTTCAGGCTGTGGTTCTACCTACATAGTCGATGTGTTCAGTCCATCAATCTTCTAACAAGATTGATGGACTGAACTACATCGACTCAACCGAGGGACTGATAACCTCAAACTCCTCCTCTCCTTACACCTTTCTACTTTGTATTGGACTGATGAAGCCACTGTGTGGCGAAACGTTTCCTCAATAAAGATACCCAAGTGTTGCATATGTGTCTAATTTATAACTTGTCGGTTCTCTGAACCATTCATCTGCATCCTGTCTGACACAGCAACAGCTTGGGATCTTGATACAAACGAATTCTTCTACACATGTCCAACCTTTGGACGAAGACCTACTTAGAATAGTGGATGATACTACTATGACCCCGCCTCCTCCTGCTTCACCTCACCTGATTACAGCATATAAGCCACCTCTACGGCCTTGTGCTACACTTCTAACAAGATTGATGGACTGAACACATCGACTCCAGGCCGAGGGACTGATAACCTCAAACTCCTCCTCTCCTTACACCTTTCTACTTTGTATTGGACTGATGAAGCCACTGTGTGGCGAAACGTTTCCTCAATAAAGATACCCAAGTGTTTCATGTGTCTAATTTATAACTTGTCGGTTCTCTGAACCATTCATCTGCATCCGTCTATTTGTATTGTATCTATTATATTTGTATGTGTATGTGTTTGGGACAATCTTACCACTCCAAGTTATTGTTGGGTGTTCGATGATACCATATTTTTTTTAACGAATCCGTTTGGGTGTTAAGGGCGCCTAGAAACTTTCAGCTTTGAATCCGGTCATTGGTTCCCTTATTTCTTGGACGGATCCGACGAAATCCAGTCAGTGTATCACTTATTTTAATGGATCCTGTCGGGTTTATTTGGGCTACACGAGACAGACCACTGGAAGATGATTTAACAGAGCAATAATGATCAGCTTGATACAAAAAGTATAACTTGCGTGTTGGAGAAAACCGGTGCTTCTGGCAGCTCCTACTATGATGAACGGCCGTACCTCTGGCACCCTGTTTTACCTCTGGCACCCTGTTTTACCTCTGGCACCCTGTTTTACCACCTGGAGTTTTGGGCACTTGTAGATCACTGTACTGTGTTTAGCTTTTCTAGAGTTATTTTTTTTTACGTCCACAATGATGCTGTTTTTCACTATGGTTGACTGGATGATAAAGGTCTTATCTTGTTGTCTACGTTCATTTACAACTCGACACTGTTTATCATATATCTACCAAGCTGGACACTTTACGTATTTCCTCAAGATTGTGCACTTATTAGTATTTCAATATAAATTCTTTTTTACCAATGGAATCACTAGATTTAGGTCAGGTACACTAGCAGGTTTAGAAGATTATCAATACAGCTGACCTGCGTGGTAGGGTTCTGGCGACTGCTGCCAACTGATTACAAACACGAAAATCTTTAGGCTTAACACTTTGCGTTAGTTACCATTTTGTCCTAGGCACCTGTCGATTAGACACTAGGCCTGTTGTATATATGTGTGTGTGTGTAAGGAAACACTTCGAAATGTTTCGGCCCCGCCGGGAATTGAACCCGGGCCCTTCGTTCGTGAAGTGAGAGCTTTAGCCACCATGCCATCGGGGCGTGTACGTGTTAGTTTTCATGTGTTAGTTTTCACTTTAGCATTTATTATCTTATCTGTATACTACGGTACCACTGTGATATTCACTATAAAATTATATCTACACCCTATTTTCACATGTAAACTTTCCTTCCTCTGACAGAATTTGTTGTATTTTGTTATTTCACACGGCACTTAAGCCTATAGTTCCCCTCTGGGAGTATGGCTCTCTATGTTATGATACACTAATTCCCTTTTTTTTGACTCAGTGTAAACTGTTTTCTGCTTGATTAATTCTGAGCACTGGAGGGATGTAGCTCATAAGATCACTGGCACAGTTGTAGCACGCAACACGGAGCAAGAAGGACACGACAGAGTCAAATTTTACCCCAAAGATATCACCTTCTTGCCCAGGTACCAACACTCTCCCATTCATACTTACTACTGCTCCGGCATTACCATCATGGTGCATGGAGACCTGGAGTTTACCTGGAGAGAGTTCCAGGGGTCAACGCCCCTGCGGCCCGGTCTGTGACCAGGCCTCATGTTGGATCAGAGCCTGATCAACCAGGCTGTTACTGCTGGCCGCACGCAGTCCAACGTACGAACCACAGCCTGGCTGGTCAGGTACCGACTTTAGGTGCTTGTCCAGTGCCTGCTTGAAGACAGCCAGGGGTTTGTTGGTCATCTCCCTCATGTATGCTGGGAGGCAGTTGAACAGTCTTGGGCCCTCTGACACTTATTGTATTGTCCCTCAACGTGCTAGTGGCACTCCTGCTCTTCATTGGGGGGATGTTACATCGTCTGCCGAGTCTTTTGCTTTCGTAGGGAGTGACTCTCGTGTGCAAGTTTGGTAGTAATCCCTCGAGAATTTTCCACGTGTATATAATAATGTATATCTCCCGCCTGCGTTCTAGGGAGTACAGGTTTAGGAACTTCAAGCGTTCCCAGTAATTGAGGTGGTTTATCGCAGTTATGCGTACTGTGTAGGTTCTCTGCACATTTTCTAGGTCAGCAATTTCACCTGCCTTGAAAGGTGCAGTTAGTGTGCAGCAATATTCCAGCCTAGATAGAACAAGCGATCTGAAAAGTGTCAACATAGGCTTGGCATCCCTGGTTTTGAAGGTTCTCATTATCCATCCTGTCATTTTTCTAGCAGATGCGATTGCTACGGTGTTATGGTCTTTGAAGGTGAGATCCACTGACATGATCACTCCCAGGTCTTTGACATTAGTTTTTCGCTCTATTGTGTGGTTGGAATTTGTTTTGTACTCCGATTAGATTTTAATTTCCTCACGTTTTCCATATCTGAGTAATTGAAATTTCTCATCATTGAACTTCATATTGTTTTCTGCAGCCCATTTAAAGATTTGGTTTATGTCTGCATGGAGTCTTGCAGTGTCTTCAACGGTGGACACTGTCATGCAGATTCGGGTGTCATCTGCAAAAGAAGACACGGCACTGTGGCTTATATCTCTGTCTATGCCCGATATGAGGATGAGGAACAGGATGGGAACGAGTACTGTGCCTTGTGAAACAGAGCTTTTCACTGTAGCCGCCTCAGACTTTACTCTGTTGACTACTACTCTTTGTGTTCTACATGTTAGGAAATTATAGATCCATCTACCAACTTTTCCTGTTATTCCTTTATCACGCATTTTGTGTGCTATTACACCATGGTCACACTTGTCAAAGGCTTTTGTAAAGTCTGTGTATATAACATCTGTATTCTGTTTATCTTCTAGAGCATTTGTTCATGATTGTAACCATGTATAAACGTAAGTAAATTTACTTACATGATTCATTACCTTTGTAACTTGTGAGTTCATTACCTTTGTAACTTGTGAGTTCATTACCTTTGTAACTTGTGAGTTCATTACCTTTGTAACTTGTGAGTTCATTACCTTTGTAACTTGTGAGTTCATTACCTTTGTAACTTGTGAGTTCATTACCTTTGTAACTTGTGAGTTCATTACCTTTGTAACTTGCTCAGGTATTAAAACTTTGGGGTCCAGTCCCTTGACCCATTATGTACCTCTGTAATCTTTTGACTACCGCCCACAGGATGGGTATGGGGTGCATAATAAAGATATCACACTAACTAACTTCTAGAGCATCCAGAACCTTATCGTAGTGGTCCAGTAGTTGGGACAGACAGGAGCGACCTGCTCTAAACCCATGCTGCCCTGGGTTGTGTAATTGATGGGTATCTAGATGGGTGGCGATCTTGCTTCCTAGAACCCTTTCAAAGATTTTTATTTTATGGGACGTTAGCGCTATTGGTCTGTAGTGCTTTGCTATTGCTTTACTGCCCCCTTTGTGGAGTGGGGCTATGTCTGTTGTTTTTAGTAACTGAGGGACGACCCCAGTGTCCATGCTCCCTCTCCATAGGATGTTAAAAGCATGTGATAGGGGATTCTTGCAGTTCTTGATGAACACGGAGTTCCATGAGTCTGGGCCTGGAGCGGAGTGCATGGGCATGTCATTTATTGCCTTTTCGAAGTAATTTGGCGTCAGGGTAATCTCAGATAGGCATGCGTCTGCCAAGTTCTGTGACACTCTTATAAAAAGTTTATTTAGGTCTTCGACTTTCAGTCTGGTTAGCGGCTCGCTAAAAACTGAGTCATACTCACTCATTTCCTTGCTGTCATCTGTGTAGGACCCATCTCGTTTAAGTAGAGGCCCAATACTGGATGTTGTTCTCGACTTTAATTTGATTTGTGTTTTCTCAGGTGCAAATGTTACCTGCCATCGGTTTCCCCAGGCTGATATAGCTCTTAGCTGGTGATTGATGTAGCTTAGAGCAGCTGGTATTTCTTCTCTTGGATAAGTAAATGTCAGAGTACAGTCATCTGCATATGCATGGGATTCTGGGATGAGATGAAGAAGATCATTGAAGTAGACATTCCATAACAATGGTCCCAGCACACTTCCTTGTGAAACACTTGCCCCAATAGGATGTCTTGCTGATTTCATTCCATTGAGAACTACCCATAGTGATCTACCATGAAGGTAATCACAGATAAGACATAGTGTAGAGCCTGCAATTTCCAGTGCTTACAGTTTTGCCAAGATACCCTGGTGCCACACTCGGTCGAAAGCACCAGCAATGTTCAGTGCCACCCCACAGCTGACTTTGGATTCGTCCAGTGACTGGTGCCATTTAGTGGAGAGGTTTAACAACAGATCAGCAGCAGAGTAACCATTCCTGAAGTCATATTGACGGTCACGAAGTAGTGAGTGGTAGCCAAAAAACTGTCATTTGTCTTGAGATTATTGTCTCGAGGATCTTGCCAGTGATTAACACTTGTCTGCAGTTGCTGATTTCTGCTCTGCTCTTCTTTTTGTGAACAGGGACTACATTTACCTCTTTCCACAGAGAAGGCCATTTACACTGTACTAGGCAGTGATGAAAGATGCAAGTTATAGGTGTTGCTAGCTGGTCTGCACAACTTCTCAGCAATCTTGGGCTTAACTTGTCTGGGCCCACAGACTTTTCTTGGTCAAGCAATTTAAGAAGATGCACCTCCTCCTCCTGCTTTATTGTCACCACTGACAGTTTTGACACAGTTCTTGCAGCTATCCAAGGAGGGTCCATTGCTGGATCAGAAACTTGCATTTTGTTAGCAAAAGTGTTCGGAAAAGAGGTCCGCTTTCTCTTGACTACTAGTTGAGGTGGTCCCATCCTGTCGATTTAGAGGTGGAATAAGTTCATCAGGCAGATAACCTTGTCTGTCCTTGACCAAGGACCACCAGGTTTTGGAGCTCACTCTACCGGTGGCCCGGTGGTCTGGTGGCTAGAGCTCTCGCTTCACACACGGAGGGCCCGGGTTCGATTCCCGGCGGGTGGAAACATTTCGACGTGTTTCCTTACACCTGCTGTCATGTTCACCTAGCAGCAAATAGGTACCTGGGTGTTAGTCGACTGGTGTGGGTCGCAGCCTGGGGGACAAGATTAAGGACCCCAATGGAAATAAGACAGACAGTCGTCGATGACGCACTGACTTTCTTGGGGTATCCTGGGTGGCTAACCCTCCGGGGTTAAAAATCCGAAGAAATCTTATCTTATTTACCTGATGTTAGCTTTTTTCTGTGTCTACCTCCCATTTAGAGATGGCCCACTTTTGAACTTCACATATATGCCTACAGGCTTGCCTGTGCAAGTTCCTCTTATAGGTAGTAGTATTTCTCTTATACCGTCGCCATGCCTTGTACTTAGCAGTAGTAGCCTCTACAACAAAAGCCAAACTAAGGCGGATCTGTAGGCTTCGTCACATACTGCCGGTGAGGGATGTGTTCTTGTAGATTAAGAATGTGTCCAGTGAAGGCTTTCACCTGGTTGTCAACATTCCCTTGGAGAAGAGCATTCCAATCCGTGGTGGCGAGTTCAGAGCAAAGTGCTGGTCAATTACCTCTTTCCCATAGCCAGGTTGTGCGTGTGGACTCCACACCTCGTTCTGTTGGGATCTTAAGTGTCGTAAAAACAGCCTTGTGGTCAGACGATCCAACATAGCCGAGGGGTTGACAAGTGACTATACCTTCTGCCATGTCACTCACTATTCTGACTCTCTCTCTCTCTCTCTCTCTCTCTCTCTCTCTGACTCTCTCCCTCTCTGATTTTCTCTCTGTGACTCTCTCTCTCACCTAGTTGTTGTGGTTGCAGGGGTCGAGACATAGCTCCTGGCCCCGCCTCTACACTGGCCGCTACTGGGTCACTCTCCCTGCGCCATGAGCTTTATCATACCTCTTCTTAAAGCTATGTATGGAACCTGCCTCCACTACATCGCTTCCCAAGCTATTCCACTTCCCGACCACTCTGTGACTGAAGAAATACTTCCTCACATCCCTGTGATTCATCTGAGTCTTCAACTTCCAACTGTGTCCCCTTGTTGCTGTGTCCCATCTCTGGAACATTCTGTGTCTGTCAACCTTGTCAATTCCTCTCAGTATTTTATATGTCGTTATCATGTCCCCCCTATCTCTCCTGTCTTCCAGTGTCGTCAGGTCGATTTCCCTTAACATCTCCTCGTAGGACATACCCCTTAGCTCCGGGACTAGTCTTGTTGCAAACCTTTGCACTTTCTCGAGCTTCTTTACGTGCTTGGCTAGATGTGGGTTCCAAACTGGTGCTGCATACTCCAGTATGGGCCTAACGTACACAGTGTACAGGGTCCTGAACGATTCTTTATTAAGATGTCGGAATGCTGTTCTTAGGTTTGCTAGGCACCCGTATGCTGCAGCAGTTATTTGGTTGATGTGCGCCTCAGGAGATGTGCCTGGTGTTATACTCACCAGGCACATCTCCTGAGGCGCACATCTCCCTGACTCTCTATGTCTGTCTCTCTCTCTCCGACTCTCTCTCCCTGACTCTCTCTCTTTGACTTTGTCTCATTCTGACTCTGTCCCACTCTGTCTCACTCTCTCTGTTTCACTCTGTCTCACTCTATGTGTCACTCACTCTATCGGATTCTTTTTGGCTGTCCCAAATCCACAAAGGTTCTTAATATGAGAAAGGAGCTTGGTATTTCTAGTATCAGTGATAGGATTATTGAGATTAACACTGTACTTGATATTAGAATGTTAAGAAATGAACTAGACACTGTCGCTATGAATCTTAATAAATGTCTAGAAGTAAATACTCACAGATCTGAATGGATTGTGAAAACATGAAATTACATTACGTTTTATAACCTGCATGAACTGTATCACGGTAGGCAACAAGAGCATTTCACCCCTCCATGGAAGATGTGTTCATTTAATATCACATACCTGCAAGTCCCTCCCAAGTTCATTGCTAGTAATCCCTTCCTTAAATCACTTGTTAAAGCAAGTGCTTAAGAAGAAATTTCTCGCCTAGCTGGTAGTAATAAGTTATCACAAGTTATATACACTGATGGATCTAAACAGGAGTCTTCTGGCAGGGCTGCATCTGCTCTGGTTGCCACCTCCCTAGTTAAGAACAATAATAAATTTGTTGAACTAGGCATAAGAATACAACTGGGCGTCTACACTGCAAACTGAATTGTTTGCAATCCTAAAGGCACTAAAGCTAACTTATGGCACTGAGCTTGACTCTATCATCATTACTGATTCTATGTCATCACTGAAGGCTCTTGACTCATATAATGACTCTAACAGCATGATCATTGGAGAAGCCAGGTATAGATACTCAAAAATCCGGGACAAAGGAATTAATGTACAATTGCTATGGATCCCATCACACATTGGATTACTCCTTCATGATAAAGTTGATATGTTAGCAAAGAAGAGTACTGTGAAAAGCTCTGTTCCACAAGGCACAGTACTTGCTCCCATCCTATTCCTCATCCTCATATCAGACATTGACAGGGATATAAGCCACAGTGCTGTGTCTTCCTTTGCAGGTGACACCCGAATCTGTATGACAGTGTCCACCGTTGAAGACACTGCAAGACTCCAAGCAGACATAAACCAAATCTTTAAATGGGCTGCAGAAAACAATATGAAGTTCAATGATGAGAAATTTCAATTACTCAGATACGGAAAACGTGAAGAAATTAAAATCTCATCGGAGTACAAAACTAATTCCAACCACACAATAGAGCGAAAAACTAATGTCAAAGACCTGGGAGTGATCATGTCAGAGGATCTCACCTTCAAGGACCATAACAAAGTAGCAATTGCATCTGCTCGAAAAATGACAGGATGGATAATGAAAACCTTCAAAACCAGGGATGCCAAGCCCATGTTGACACTTTACAGATCGCTTGTTCTATCTAGGCTGGAATATTGCTGCACACTAACTGCACCTTTCAAGGCGTGTGAAATTGCTGACCTTGAAAATGTTGAGAGAACCTTCACCGCACGCATAAGTGCGATAAACCACCTCAACTACTGGGAACGCTTGAAGTTCCTAAACCTGTACTTTCTAGAATGCAGGCGGGAGAGATACATTATTATATACACGTGGAAAATTCTCGAGGGCTTAGTACCAAACTTGCACACAAAAATCACTCCCTACGAAAGCAAAAGACTAGGCAGGCGATGTAACATCCCCCCAATGAAGAGCAGGGGTGCCACTAGCATGTTGAGGGACAACACAATAAGTGTGAGGGGCCCAAGATTGTTCAACTGCCTCCCAGCATACATCAGGGGGATTACCAACAAACCCCTGGCTGTCTTCAAGCAGGCACTGGACAGGCACCTAAAGTCGGTACCTGACCAGCCAGGCTGGGGTTCGTACGTTGGACTGCGTGCGGCCAGCAGTAACAGCCTGGTTGATCAGGATCTGGTCCAACATGAGGCCTGGTCACAGACCGGGCCGCGGCGGCGTTGACCCCTGGAATTTTCTCCAGGTAGACTCCAGGTAGCTAGAAGGAGAATGTAGATTATAGCTTTGGTATATCTGTGTCTAGCATTAGGAATAATATTAGGAGATAAGTAAATAATGAAAATGATTGTTATAGGAATGCAGTTAGAAGTCTGAGTAGATCTATAACCCACTATGATAACATGAACACAGATAAGTATGTTTATGAAGCAACTTGCAATGTGAACAGACTGACTGATGTTGTAGTGGCCAGGCTTAGGCTTGGCTACAAGTACTTCTGGCAGTTTGGGAGACACAGATGATGATCAAACTAAATGCAAATTATGTGATCAGGCATATGGTCACTGTCTTGAACACTATGTGCTTAATTGTCCACTTATTGAGGAATATAGAGATAGACAGTATAATAACTTATGTGACATGTCAAGATATCTTATTAATGAAAATAAGATACCAGTTATACTAAGCAAATTTCCTAAATTTGCTTGTAACAGAAAAGTGAACTGTAGATATAAATCCAAATGTACACCTGTTAACCCTCTATAGACTAAGAAAGTTACGAAATGGCAGGAAAATTCACCAGTGCTTTGAAAGAGATAGAAAAATTGCTGTTAAAAAAGAGCCAACAGGAAGGAGATATACTATTTCTACTGAACACGAGCTGAAGAAGTTCCTCAGAGATTCCGGCCTCACTGAACTGGAATAACGCAGTCTGTACCCACTTTCCACGATTAGTGTTATTATAACTAATTCTTTATCAGTTTAATCTCTACAAACCCTAGTTATTCACTTCAATTGTCAATCTGACAGCAGTAAATTGTCAAATTTAACTTAAGTAATATACTTTAAAACTTTTTTTATTGTACTGTATTGTGCAGTATTTACCTTATTACTGCCTTATTTTTTGTCAATTTTATACACTTTTAACATTCTTACATTTTTTCTTTTCTTTTTTTTTTTCTTTTATTAATTAACTATTATTACAATTTAAATTTCTTATTATCATTATTGCCCTATTTTTTATTTAATACTTCATTGCCCAATCTTATTTTATAATTTTATTTTTATTTGCCTACTATTGCCCAATATCGCAGCTTTTATATTCAGCAACAACTCTACCTCATAGTCTACCTCATAGTCTACCTCATAGTCTACATTTTTAGATCAACAAATCTTTCTTAATTATTTCAATTACTTTATTATATATTTGAAATTCACCACA
>WNWK01046866.1:0-14149 GCA_009830355.1 Cherax destructor
AGGAATCATTCAAGACTCTGTATACCATATACGTCAGGCCCATACTGGAGTATGCAGCACCAGTTTGGAACCCACACCTGGTCAAGCACGTCAAGAAATTAGAGAAAGTGCAAAGGTTTGCAACAAGACTAGTCCCAGAGCTAAGGGGATTGTCCTACGAAGAAAGGTTAAGGAAATCGGCCTGACGACACTAGAGGACAGGAGGGTTAGGGGAGACATGATAACGACATATAAAATACTGCGAGGAATAGATAAGGTGGACAGAGACAAGATGTTCCAGAGAGGGGACACAGAAACAAGGGGTCACAATTGGAAGTTGAAGACTCCTATGAGTCAAAGGGATGTTAGGAAGTATTTCTTCAGTCATAGAGTTGTCAGGAAGTGGAATAGCTTGGAAAGCGACATAGTGGAGGCAGGAACCATACATAGTTTTAAGACTAGGTTTGATAAAGCTCATGGAGCAGGGAGAGAGAGGACCTAGTAGCAATCAGTGAAGAGGCGGGGCCAGGAGCTATGACTCGACCCCTGCAACCACAAATAGGTGAGTACAGACAGACACTTTCTCTGCGTCTGTTGTTGGGAATACATTCTAGACATAGCTTAAAATTTTCCTCTGTTGTGACTGTGACCATCTTGTTAGCATTGACACTTTGCTAACGCTGACGTCATGTTAGTACTGAAACTGTTAACACTGTCGTCATGTTAACACTGAAGCTATGTTACGTATGATGGTATGTTAATACTGACATTATATTAACAGTAATGTTATGTTAATACTGACCCCACTGGCGCCATGTTACCACTGACAAAAAGTTATCACAGATGTCATTTTAATATTGATGCTATGCTAACACTGACTTCATGTTAACACTGACGCCAGGGTAACAATTTCGCAATGTTAACACTTAGGCTATATTAACTCTGACCCTTATGTTAAGACGTTATATTAACAGTGATGCTATGTTAACCATGACGTCTTGTTAACATTGACGCTATTGTACCAATGACGTCATCTTAACGCTGACAATAAGTTATCACTGACGCCATTTTAACATTAATACTATGCTATCACTGATGTAATGTTAGCAATGATGCTATTTTAACTCTTACACTAAGTAAACACTAACATCATGTTAACACTGACGCACTATTAGCACTGGCACTATGTTAACACTGAATCCATTATTACACGGAAGCTATTTTAACACTTATGTTATGTTAATACTGATTCTTCGTTAACCTTTGGCACACTGACTATATGAAAATATTGAAGCTATGTTAACACTGACCCTTTGTAAACACATGTTACACTGATATTATTTTAACACTGAAGCTATATTAACACTGACCCCTTGTAAACGCATGGTACACTGGTATTATGTTAACACTGAAGATATATTAACACTGACCCCTTGTAAACGCATGGTAAACTGATACTATGTTAACACTGGCGCTATAATAACACTGCATAATAAACATTGGTTATATTTGCAGGTTCATTTGGCAGGCACCGTCATAATACCTCCAGCAACTGCCCTCACTACCTCATATAATCCCTCACTACCTCTTATAATCCCTCACTACCTCTTATAATCCTCACTACCAAATTAGAAATGAGGAAAATTTCCCACTCTCGTGAATATTTTCAAATTATTCTTGCTGGGTGTGTTGAGTAGATTATGTTCTCACATGTTTGTAGCTCCGGGTTTTTTATTCTCAGCTCCTGGCCTCTCGTCGTAATTGCGTATGACTAGCTTCACTAGTTTCCTACATCAAGTTATATCGTAGCTATTCTTAAAACTGTGTATGTTTTTTGTTTCCACTGTCTCGTCGTCCAAGTCATTCTACATCCTGACCAACTTGAGGTTTAAATTAGATATTCTTCTATCAAACAATCTGTCCTATGTACAGAAATGGTTCAGAGAACCGACTGATGGACTGATTACATCGACACCAGGCTATGGGACTGATTACATCGACACCAGGCTAAGGGACTGATTACATCGACACCAGGCTATGGGACTGATTACATCGACACCAGGCTAAGGGACTGATTACATCGACACCAGGCTATGGGACTGATTACATCGACACCAGGCTATGGGACTGGTTGTCTCAAACTCCTTCCGGTCGCTCTCAACAAGTGGCAAAACTTGCCACTTGTTGAGGGTAAATTTCAGTAGCTTTTTCTCTGATCATTTCTGTAGTGTGTCCTTTCCGATTTTCTCATATTTTGTTCTCATAAAAATGATTTAATCCGTGAGTATTTTATATATATATATATATATATATATATATATATATATATATATATATATATATATATATATATATATATATATATATATATATATATATATATAGTCGTGCCGATTAGGTAAAACTGGTCAATTAGCAAGAACTCATCTAAAATTAAGTCCTTTCTAAAAATTTCTCTTATACGTTTAGAGATATATTTTTTCATTTATGTTAATGTAAAAATTTATAATTTTGTACCAAGAGAAACTTTGAAAACCTACCTAATCTTATTACAACAAGCGCAATTTAATTTAGCCTAACCCAACTAAATATATTTTAGATACGTTAACATTAATTTAATAATAAAAAACGCAATGAAATATATTTTTTCGATATGTTCAGAATGATTTTGGCGAAATTATTGCATACACAAATTTTCACTTGTCTTATATGGCAAGGTGAGCGTTGCTATTTAAGCCAAAATCGCAAGTTTTACCTAATCGGCACGACATATATATATATATATATATATATATATATATATATATATATATATATATATATATGTATGTATATATAGTATGTGTGTGTGTATTCACCTAATTGTGGTTGCAGGGGTCGATACTCAGCTCCTGGCCCCGTGTGTGTGTGTGTGTGTGTAAGTGCATGTGTCTGTGTGTGTATATGTGAGTATGTGCACTATTTTTCTTCTTTCATATATAGTTCGCTGTTCAGAACTCATTAACTCAAGTTTACTATAAACACTCTTACATTACATAGTACAGAGTGCGAACTCTGCATTAAGAAAATGTTACAGCAGGTATTACCGGAGTCCTCATTACAAGACACAGCATTAGAAGCTTTTCTTTTTTTTCACATCATAATCACTTGGACGCCATCAGCAGCGCCGCTGTAATATGCTAGTGTCTGGGGCGCCCACTGTGTCTGAGCCCCACACATTGGCAATCCTTAGTTCCATGACTCAGCACATGTCTGCTCTCCTGACTCATGGTATCTCTGCTCTCCTGACTCAGTACGTCTGCTCTCCTGACTCAGTACATCTGCTCTCCTGACTCAGTACATCTGCTCTCCTGACTCAGTACGTCTGTTCTCCTGACTTAGTACGCCTGTTCTCCTGACTTAGTACGCCTGTTCTCCTGACTTAGTACGCCTGCTCTCTTGACTTAGTACGCCTGCTCTCCTGACTTAGTACATGTCTGCTCTCCTGACTTAGTACATGTCTGCTCTTCTGACTTAGTACATGTCTGCTCTCCTGACTCAGTACATGTCTGCTCTCCTGACGCATGACATCTCTGTCACTGTCAGTAGTTCAGTGATAGTACACAAGTTCAGTGATAGTATATAGTACCTTATAACCGTTACTGCTTTCAGTGGTCACGCCTGAGTCATACACTGCTCACGTGATCAACCGTTAGCCCATGTCAAAGGTCACCCCTTTTGAATGCCATGAGCCCTGCTCGGGGCATCGTCACTAACCACCGAGTGAGCATAGAGATAGGTCAGGCTTCTCTGGGCACTGAGAATTCCCCATATATTACCTTCAATACAGCAAGTTACCAACCCAGCTAGTCTGTATTATACCCAATCTACGAAAGACACCCACGACACAAATAGTGTCAGCGTTGTGGGCGTGGATTTCGGGTAATTAAGAAGAATTAAGGGAAATATGGAGCCGGTGTTTGAGTGCCCTGGGCGTCTCTACCGCCCGCCACCTCACCTACCATAAACCAGTGACGTCATCCATCCAAGCCTCTTGTGAACCAGTTCTCCAGCCTTCTGGCTTATAATTGCAATAAACCTCCGAAGAGTTGATCTGGGTTTAACAATTAAGCAAGCCAGCAGGCATCCAGCCTGTCTTTTGTCATCCATCCTGCTTCTCACTGCTGCGTGCATCGTCTAAGTATTCAAGTCCACCAGTCTCGAGGGCTTAAGCCAGCTCCTTCAGCAAGCCAGCTGTTCAAGTAAGCCAGTTGCTTCTTCAGCAAAGCCAATTCCTTGAAGTATTGTCTCCAATCGCTCTGTGCTCCCAGTTGGACGATTGCCAGAGTGATATTCATCATTCCTGTGGCTTATTGTAGCAAAGCCCCTGGGTTAGTGAGTGATCAGTGGGTACTGGCCGTGCGCCGTGACGTCATCCCCGCAGCGCTCCCCCACCACTCACTCTCCCGCTTGCTACTACTCAAAAGTTCCCACTTTTGGTAGCTATTCCTACTCTTATCTCGGGTACCAGCATCGTAGTTTCGGCTCACATAGCAGGTCAAGAGTGTGTTCCTTCATCCCAGAGCACCGACGTAAAAGCCTGTTGTGTGAGTTCACCGTGGTAACCGCATTCGTCAAGTGAGGGTGTCGTGTCGCCGCCGCTTTCTACGAGACTCCCACCACCTCTTTCCCCTCACCTCTCCGCCGCTTCTAGACTCCAATCAACAGTAGAAAAAAAATTCTATTTACAGACAATTGCGTGATAGTTTAGTATCTTTATTATGCACCCCATACCCATCCTGTGGGCGGTAGTCAAAAGATTACAGAGGTACATAATTGGTCCAGAGACTGGACTCCAAAGTTTTGATAGCTGAACAAGTTACAGTGGTAATGAACTAGATCTGGTCACAATCATGACAAGTTGCAAAGGTAATGAGCTCCAGGTAGAGCTGGTCACACTCATGACAAGTTACAAAGGTAATGAACTAGAGCTGGTCACAATCATGACAAGTTGCAAAGGTAATGAGCTCCAGGTAGAGCTGGTCACAATCATGACAAGTTGCAAAGGTAATGAGCTCCAGGTAGAGCTGGTCACAATCATGACAGTTACAAAGGTAATGAATCATAAACACGTCCATACATGGTTACAATCATGAACAAATGACAGAGTAATGAGCAATATTCTAGGGAATGCATCCATTGCCCCAACAACAGATGTTGCAAGGTGCCTGGCCCTCTTCGGCAGGACAGCCAGACAGCCATTGCAAACAGCAGCAAGTTGTGCCATGATCTGCTGCCTGCAGGAGCACCATCGCTAGTAGCCCGAGGGAGAGCAGCGCTGGGGGACGTGTCAATGTCCTGGTGGACGCTAGTTTGATTGCAAATCCCAGACCCTCTCTGTCTGCTGGGAGGGGTTGTTGGTTGTTCCCACCTGGAGCCCTCCGGGTGCCCAGACATCTACTATGCGCCCGGATGATGAAGCTTGATGAACTGAGTGCACACTGCCAGTAGCACACCTGACAGCTGCCTCGTGAACTCCACGCCGCTGCCCCTGCAGTGGAAGTTCCCTTGAGCCCAGCACACCCTGTGCCATCGTGGACTGGGAGGGGAAATAGGGTGGCGCTGGGAGTCGGGTGGGTGAGGCGGGGAAGTTGAATGGTTGAGGCGCAGGGGTGAGGGGTTATGAGAGGGTCACTGTTTACTACACACGGGGAAGCCCGGGGAGGGGGGTGAGGGGCACTTCCCTACACACCGATTGTGATTGTGCACCGTTGTTCACACTGTCCTGCCTACAACAAACACAACATCTATTTGTAGCCCATGCACATCTTGCAAGATATGGGCATGTCCCCAAAACCAGTGTTCCCTCATCTTCACACACTCCACCCCCTCCTCCCCTGGTGCCGTGGGGGAGGAGACACTGCCTTGTCCCGACCTGGACGACACTCAGCACCACACCCAACCCTTACAAACTGCACAAAACTTCCACTATTTACGCTGAAACGATGCACTGGGATGCCCCCTCGCTGCTCTGGAATCTTCCCAGAGCATTCACACTGAGTTCTGTTCAGTCGTGACCTGGTCAGCCTCTTTGATTAGGAGCTATAGGCAGTAGGTACAAGAGTATTTCCCATACGTCTCTCCTCGCCAAGGATTGAACCGGCGTAATGCAATTGCGTGTGTGAGACATTTCTGCAGTGAATTTTCTTAGTGACATTGTGTTCTCAAGTGTTTTCTTGTAATTTTATTCAGAATGTTTTCTCAGTGTTTCCTCATTGAGTGTCTTATTTATTGTTCTTTGTGTAATTCTCTACACCTGCAGTAAGTACTTTTTGTATGCCCATTTTATTCTGTGACTTGTGTGCAGTATATCTTTTCCAGTTACTCAGTGCAGTACTTAATTAATTTTATATTAATTCCGTGCTGTGGTACGAATTATTTCAGTGTTGTGTCTTATTATTTTTCTTGTCTTTAATTTTTTTTTCTCATTGCATTTCCCTTGTATTTTTATGCACATTCTGTGCAATAGTTTTTTCAATGTTTATGCCCCAGTGTTCTTAATTGCATATTTGCTGTATGCCAATTAGTGTTGCAATTTCCAGTGTCTCACCTGTTTTACCTCTCCACAGACCATAGCCATATCTTCTGTGTCAAGATATATTTTATGTTGCAACACCTGCCAACATATTTATTATGTCTGTGATTATCCATTGATTGATCTATTGATGTTCTATGTTCTGTAGCCTGTAAGTGTTCCTTCTTTATTTTGTATATTGTCTCATTTTTATTCATTTTATCAATAATTCCTTGAACAAATTCACTCTTAATATTCATATTTAAAGTAAAGTATTATTCATTATTCTCCTTGCCTTCAATTATTTACTTTAATTGAACTAAGAGTTAAAGTGTTCAATCTACTTGTTCCCAGTGCTCAATTAATTTTTATTGCTGCATTAGTTGTTTCTGCAACTTGATTGCATTTTATAATTATTCTCTACAAATGATTGATTTGCTCTCATAATTTTTGCATACAATATTTTGTACTCTATTTTATTTTAATCATTGATTATTTCTAAAAAGTGCTTTAATTGTAATTCAGTGCAATCTTTCAGTATTACATTTAATTTAATTGTGTCAGTATTGCATATTAATTTCTCAGTGTCATTTTCTTTTAGAAAATTTGTTTTTCCAGTAATTTTCCAGTTACATACAATTTACTGATTGTATTTCTAATTTGCATTGATTTACAATTTTATTCATATATTTCTTGATTGAATTCCAAAGTAAAGACAGCTCACTTTAGCAGTTAATTCATATTGAAGTGATATTGCCTTTCATTGCAATTTCAAGTATTTCCTTATTTTATACAGTGCATTTCAGTGAGTTGTCACTTCTCATGCAGTGCACCTTAAATATTTTAATTCTTTTTGCACCTAGTTCCATGACTTTTTATTTTCACTTTTAACTATTTGTGTTACTGTGAATATTTTATTATTCTATTTTTTACCTGTATTAGTTCTGTGCAAATTCTTTGCAATTATGTCTCCCATATCTCCAAGTACTGTAGCAAATGACGGCATTCAGTCTTTTAATGTTCAAACTGTCCCTGCAGACATTCCCAATAGTTCCTTAGTGACTTTTAGACCAACTCAGATACAGAGTCCCTACAGTTTTACTCGTGATTCTGATGCCTTGCCACTGTTCAATGGCCATGAAAAGCATCTTGATGCATGGTTTGCTGCCATTCGTTCACGAGCCTCTGCCCTCACAAAAGGTCCTCCTTCAGAGGAATCCCTTATCCGACTTGTGACAGAAGCTCTTCATCGGTCCCCTGCTGCAAGTCATGTTGTTGACCTTCTTGCAATGCAAGATTTCAAAGGCCTTACTAAGTGGTCAGAATATGAGGAATTGATTCATTCTTTTCTAGTACCAGAATCACCAGCTGATCCTTTTACAGTTCTTCAAGAATTGGTGAATGCAAGAATAATGTCTGGTGAATCGTTGAGCGCCTTTGCGTCTAGATTAGATACTCTTTTCACTTCTTTTATCTCCGCTGTCAAGTCCTCAACATTTATACCTGACAAAGATAAAGAGTCCGCAGAAACCTTTGCCAAAGTAGCTGCTTTTGGAGCAATCAAAGAACTGTTGCCACATGCTTCCACATGTGCCTATGACGCGAATCCTCCGACTGTGGAAATGAAGCTGCTTAAAGTCTTGAATCTTGCCTGTTCCTTGTGTACCCCAGGTACTTTTCCATGTGTTAAAGCTAACTTTATAACTCTACCTCATGCAGCACAGCCCCTCGTTTGTGCCACCGTGCCTGATCAGAGTAAACAATCACATAAATCAGTCAAGGCCAGTGCTCCAAGTCAGTATAAACCTCATAGTGTTTATAGTAAGTTTAGTTCTCATAGTCAGAGAATTTGTTACAACTGCGGTTACCGTGGCCATATTGCAGTTAATTGCCCTGAGAGTAACCCTATGAAGCGTCGTACAGATGATGACTACCAATCAGACTTGCCATACTGTACTTATCATAGAATCCATGGATATGACACATCTGAGTGCAATGCTCTATACAACCTTAGGTCAAGATCTTTCTGTGGTCGTTCCTACCACAGAACCAGGAGAGGAAATAGGGGTCGTGGTTCTACAGCTAATAACCAGACCCAAGTTCCTTTTCCCAATTCGGGGGAATTCGAGCACCCCAGTCAACCCAACCAGTGGTGACAGTAGGTGATAATGAGTACTCCATCCTGTTAGTAATTCCTTCAGTGCCTTAAGCAGTCTTGAAGAAGAATGTCTCGATGATGTTGCTTCACACGTCAAAGACGAAGATTTTTTGGGGATGACGTTGAAAAAACCTTCTCTGATGAAAACCTCTCTGATGAAAACCTTCCTTCTTTTTTGCATATAAATTCAAATGCAAAAATAGATCCCCTTGTACAAGCATCTGTTCTTAATGCGCCCATTCATGTGTTCATGGACTCGAGAGTGCAAGTCAATATTATCAGGTCTAGTTTATTTAAGGATAAGCAGTTACAACATATCCTTTTCGTAGAACCAACTCATGTGTCATCCCTTAGTGGTGTGGCCGGATCTCATCTGTGTGTTCGAGGTCAAACTTCTCTTACCTTTACTATCCAGGGTAGAGATTTTACTGCTTCCTTCCTTGTTGTTGACCAGATTAATTTTCCTGGTGATATCCTACTAGGATTTGCTTCCATGCGAGATTTACATATTGTGCTTGATCCTTACCGATGGCATGCACAAATTGATGACTTAATCATACCATTTTGGGGTTACCAACTTGGTGCCAAGATCTGCCATACAGCCGAAGAGTACGAAGTTTGGATTAAGTTCTTCCAGGCCAATGCATTTTCCAGTAGTGTACCCAAGCGGTCAGGCACTGATAATCCTGTCACTGTCTATGTTTCACCTCCACCTTCAGTCATGCAAGATAGCGTCCAGTTGCCTCAGGTGTCTGAGGAACCTCAGACTACCTCAAGTGCTGAGTCTATATCTGCAATGCCTACTAGTTCAAATAGTACTTTCTCCAAAGGGGACGCCTTGTCGAAAAATGATTATTTGAAACTAGTAATGCCATCTCTTGTTGATGTCACATGCCGTCTGCAGAATGATATGTCTGTAGCAGCTAGTGCCCTCACTAGAGTGTCTGTTGTTGTCCCTCATGTTCCAGATGGTGAAAACGTCTAGTTGACAGTGATTCCTGTAAAGTGAAGGGTTTGTTTGTCGAGCCATCCTTACATGTTGTAAGAGATAGGAAGATCCATTTCTTACTTGCCAATACTTCCGGTCATAGTGTTCGGCTCCGAGCAAATACCAATATTGTTGACCTTGTTCACTATCCTTACCCTGTTCGGGTTGGGGATGAGTTGTCACCTGACCAGTGGGTAGGTGCTATTTCAACCAAGGAGGATCCATCCACTTCACTGGATCAATCCATTCCACCAGTAGAAGAGAAAGACTTAGCTCCCACTGACTTCCCAGATGAAGTCAAACGTTTGTTGAATCTGTTGAACAAACGTCGTAAAGCCATTGCCTTACCAGGTGAGATGGGTATAACGAACTTATTATCCCATCGTATTCCACTTGATCCTGGTACTAGACCAATTTATGTACCTGCGTACAGAATGTCGCATTCACAAGTTGCTGTCGCAGATGAATTAATCAACCAGGTGCTTGATGATGGTGTTATCCCACCTAGCAATTCACCTTGGAATGCGCCCCTGATCTTAGTACCTAAGAAGGACGGTACTTGGCGCCCAGTGATTGACTTTAGGAAGTTAAATGTGAAAACAATTCCAAATCACTTCCCACTTCCTGTACTTGGTGATCTTTTACAAAACATCGGAGATAACAAAGTTTTCTCGACCCTAGATTTGTTACAAGGGTTTTGGCAAGTCCCTCTTCATGAGGACAGCTAAGAGGTCACTGCATTCTCCACTCCAACAGGTCATTTTCACTTCCTCCATATGGCCTTCGGGTTAAGATCATCACCTATCACATTCTCGAGGCTCATGACCAATATCTTTAGAGGTCTCATAGGTAACGCACTTATGGTGTACTTAGATGATGTGACTGTCATGTCACAAGACGTAGATACACATTTAAAAAGACTTGCCGTAGTACTTAGTAAGCTTGAAGAAGCCAATTTAAAGATCAAACTGTCCAAATGCCAATTTTTCAGATCAGAAATCAAGTTTCTTGGTCACATAGTCACTCCTAGAGGGGTTACGACTGACCAAAGTAAAGTAACTGCAGTATTAAATTTTCCATTTCCCAAAACTGCTGATGCCATAAGATCCTTTGTGGGCTTAGCAGGTTTTTATAGATCATTCATTGCCAATTTTTGTTCAATAGCAGCTCTATTGACTGAGTTGCTCAGGAAGGATGCCCAATTTATTTGGACCTTCCGTCAAGAAAGAGCATTCCAAAATCTCAAAGAAAAGCTAACATCTGCTCCAATTTTGAAATTTCCAGATTTTTCAAAGCCTTTCTACCTGACCACTGATGTTAGTTCCATTGGCATTGGTGCCGTCCTTGCACAAAATACCGGTAGCAAGTACAACACAGTTACATTTGCTAGGCAAGTCCTTACTAAGGCTGAAATTTATACAGTTACTGAGCAAGAAGCTTTAGCGATAGCATGGTCTTTAAAGCACTTCCGAGACATCATATATCAGTACTCTGTTCATGTCTTGACAGATCATGCCCCATTGATACCCTTATTCCAGAATAAACAACCTACTAGAAGACTAGCCAGATGGTCCTTGACTATCCAAGAGTTCAACCCCACCTTTGAACATTTACCTGGCAAGTCAAATGTAGTTGCTGATGCTTTATCGCGTCATGTTAGTGTAGTAACTGCCGATCCTCCGTTTAGTGCTGAGGATGTAAAGAATGCCCAAAGAACAGATCCCATGTGGTCTGGTGTGATTCAATTCCTGCTCCAGGAAGATCTTATTCTTACTGTGAAGCCACCAGCATCCATCAGTGACGTTGTCATGAACCAAGAATTACTGTATCGAACTACCGAGCTGGGTACTACTAGTAGAAGGGTATACCAGTTAGTAATTCCACAGTCACTAGTGAAAGTAACCTTACAGCTAGTTCACGATGTACCAGGTATTGCACACCCTGGTATGGATCGTTCTGTGAAACAAGCCAGATTGAAATACTTTTGGCCTTGTATGTCAACTGATATTACCGAGTATGTTAAGAAATGTAGTGTCTGTATGAAACATATAGGTAATGTTACTGGTCCTAATCCAATCCAATTCTTTCCAACTACTAGCGAGCCATGGGAAAGAGTTGCACTAGATCTGTTGACTAATTTCCAATGTTCCCTCAAAGGAAACAAACATCTGTGTGTGATGGTCGATCATTTTACCAGATATTGTGAGTTAGTGCCTATTGCAGATAAGACTGCTGGAACAGTAGCAGAAGTGTTCAAGGAATGTATAACCTGCAGACATACCACTCCTAAGTCCCTCATAACAGATAATGGAGGCGAATTCTGTAATGAGATCCTAGAAAACTTGTGTACTTTGTACAAGATTACAAAATCGACCATTGTACCTCACCATCCTGCTAGTAATTGGTTAGCGGAAAGAACGAAAAGAAAGTACTTGACGTCTTGGAGCCACTATCAATCCCAATAGTGCAACCTGGGATGAAGTTATACCTGATGTTCAGTGTGCAATAAATTCTGCTTATAATGCTTCTATAGGTGACACCCCACATTATGCATTGTACGGTGTTGATAAGAATTTGCCTTATGAGTTGTTATATTCTAATCCGAAACCAACTTACAATCCTGATGATTTCATTGCAACTCGTACCAGTCAAGCTCAGAGTGTTTTCAGATGAATCTGAAGTTATGCAGACTAACTTTAACAAAACTTCCGCAATGCCAAAACTCGATCAAAAGTTTGTTGGTCCTTACCGAGTAGTTGAACATATTAATGGCAATAAGTATAAAGTTAGAGAAATTAATACGGGTCAGTTTAAAGAATCGCATTTAGATCATATGAAATTAGTTTGCGATGAGGATGAGGTCCCTGACAACCCTGACAAGCGAGACAGACTCTGATAATTCTCCTGTTGCTGTACCCTCTACCTCTAATGATCAGTCAGATGATCAACCTAAATGTCGTTATTCCCTACATACACGACAAGTGTTGAGAAATCCTCAAATATCATTGTCGATAGCAATGTAGATCCTCCTCAATCAGAAATTGAGTTACCAATTGTAACAGAGTTTGATCCTCCCAGAGATGATAATCATTCAGCCTATGTCAATCTCACCCTAGCAGAGTTGGGGTTAAATGTAAATAACCTGTATAGATAATTAATGTAGTAATTGTATTTTAACTGTGTGTTACAATATCAACTTAGTATTATTCAAGAATTTTTTTTATGTGTTCACGTTCTCTCCGAGTTATGAGATTTAACAGTATAGATTTGAGTGCACCAGATCTACCTTGTCTGTTAATCACTACCTTCTTGTAAATATATTTCCTCAGAATTCGTAGATCACATGAAGACAGATCGATCGATCAAATTTTTTTTTTATCTCTTTTAGCATAAGTTTTTAGTATTGAGCTCATTAATCCCTATTACCTGGAGTTCACCTGGAGAGAGTTCCAGGGGTCAACGCCCCTGCGGCCCGGTCTGTGACCAGGCCTCATGTTGGATCAGAGCCTGATCAACCAGGGTGTTACTGCTGGCCGCACGCAGTCCAACGTGAACCACAGCCTGGCTGGTCAGGCACCGACTTTAGGTGCCTGTCCAGTGCCTGCTTGAAGACAGCCAGGGGTCTATTGGTAATCCCCCTTATGTATGCTCGGAGGCAGTTGAACAGTCTTGGGCCCCTGACACTTATTGTGTTGTCTCTTAATGTGCTAGTGGCACCCCTGCTTTTCATTGGGGGGATGTTACATCGTCTGCTGAGTCTTTTGCTTTCGTGAGGAGTGACACTCGTGTGCAAGTTTGGTACTAATCCTCTAGGATTTTCCAAGTGTATAAAATAATGTATTCTCCCGCCTGCGTTCCAGGGAGTACAGGTTTAGGAACTTCAAGCGTTCCCAGTAATTGAGGTGGTTTATTGCAGTTATTCATGCCTGAAAGTTTCTAGGTCAGCAATTTCACCTGCCTTGGAAGGTGCAGATTAGTGTGCAGCAATATTCCAGCCTAGATAGAACAAGCGACCGAAAAGTGTCAACATGGGCTTGACATCCCTGGTTTTAAAGGTTCTCATTATCCATCCTGTCATTTTTCTGCAGATGCGATGCTACAGTGTTATGGTCCTTGAAGGTGAGATCCTCTGTCATGATCACTCCCAGGTCTTTGACATTAGTTTTTCGCTCTATTGTGTGGTTGGAATTTGTTTTATACTCCGATGAGATTTTAATTCTCACGTTTTCCATATCGGAGTAATTGAAATTTCTCATCATTGAACTTCATATTGTTTTCTGCAGCCCATTTAAAGATTTGGTTGATGTCAGCTTGAGTCTTGCAGTGTCTTCAATGGTGGCCACTGTCATGCAGATTCGGGTGTCATCTGCAAAGGAAGACATGGCACTGTGGCTGATATCCCTGTCTATGTCCGATATAAGGATGAGGAACAGGATGGGAGCGAGTACTGTGCCTTGTGGAACAGAGCTTT
>WNWK01046867.1:0-14149 GCA_009830355.1 Cherax destructor
CACATGCACACTGCACACATGCACAACTGCACACTGCACACACTGCAACACACTGCACACACTGCACACACTGCACACACTGCACACACTGCACACACTGCACACCTGCACAACTCCACACTGCACACACTGCACACACTGCACACCTGCACACACTGCACACCCACACTGCACACACTGCACACTGCACACACTGCACACACTGCACACTGCACACACTGCACACACACTGCACACACTGCACACACTGCACACACTCCCACACTGCACACACTGCACACCACCCCTGCACACACTGCACAACTGCACACACTGCACCCCACTGCACACACTGCACACACTGCACACACTGCACACTGCACACACTGCACACACTGCACACACTGCACACCTGCACACACTGCACACACTGCACACACTGCACACACTGCACACACTGCACACACTGCACACTGCACACACTGCACACACTGCACACACTGCACACACTGCACACACTGCACACACTGCACACTGCACACACTGCACACACTGCACACTGCACACTGCACACTGCACACACTGCACACACTGCACACACTGCACACACTGCACACTGCACACACTGCACACACTGCACACTGCACACACTGCACACACTGCACACACTGCACACACTGCACACACTGCACACACTGCACACACTGCACACACTGCACACCTGCACACACTGCACACACTGCACACACTGCACACACTGCACACACTGCACACACTGCACACACTGCACACTGCACACTGCACACACTGCACACACTGCACACACTGCACACACTGCACACACTGCACACACTGCGCACAGGTGTAAGTCTCATCTTCGTCCAATAAATAAGTATATTCATGGACACATACAATAATGCAGTTACATAGATAAAAATATCATACACAGCAGCGTGCCTTACACTGGTGCTCCCTCTTCACCTATCACTAAAAATGGACCTAATTTGCCGGAAATGCTCAAAGTAGTATACATTCTCTATAAGCAAGGAATTTTTTGAGTGGGGGCTCCGCCCCCTCCAAAATTTTGAATAGGGGTCCTCCCCCCATTTTTGAATAGGGGCTTAGCCCTCCTTTTTTTGGACATCAATTTTTCTTATAGTTTATTTTTTACTCCGCCCCCTGACTCCGCCCCCTTATTCCGCCCCCTGACTCCGCCCCCTAACTCCGCCCCCTGACTCCGCCCCCTGACTCCGCCCCCTGACTCCGCCCCCTGACTCCGCCCCCTGACTCCGTCCCCTGACTGCGCCCCCTGACTCCGACCTCTACCCCCTAAAGGCCAATGAGGTTACCAGATTTTCCAAGAGTGTTGCCATCTTTTTTTCATTTTTTATTCTTCCAGAATGTTGCAAAATTTAATGTTTCTCCAGTGTTGCCAAGTTTTTTATTTTATTTTTCGAAAATATTGAAAATTTAATTTGTCTCCAGTGTTGCCAAATTTGCCAAGTTTTAAATCCTCCTCCTGACCCCCCCACCTTCGTCAATGGTAGACACTTTCAGTCAATGGTAGACACTTTCAGTCAATGGTAGACACTTTCAATCAATGGTAGACACTTTCAATCAATGATAGACACTTTCAATCAATAGTAGACACTTTCAATCAATGGTAGACACTTCAGTTAATGGTAGTCACTTTCAGTTAATGGTAGACACTTTCAGGTAATAGTAGACACTTTCAGTCAATGGTAGACACTTTCAATCAATGAGAGACACTTTCAATCAATGATAGACACTTTCAATCAATGGTAGACACTTTCAATCAATGGTAGACACTTTCAGTTAATGGTAGACACTTTCAGTTATTGGTAGACACTTTCAATCAATGATAGACACCATCAATCAATGGTAGACACTTTCAGTCAATGGTAGACACTTTCAGTCAATGGTAGACACTTTCAGTCAATGGTAGACACTTTCAATCAATGATAGACACTTTCAGTTAATGGTAGACACTTTTAATTATTGGTAGACACTTTCAATCAATGATAGACACTTTCACTCAATGGTAGAAACTTTCAATCAATTGTAGACACTTTCATTCAATGGTAGACACTTTCAATCAATGGTAGACACTTTTAATCAATGGTAGACACTTTTAATCAATGGTAGACACTTTCAGTCAATGGTAAACACTTTCAGTCAATGGTAGATACTTTCAATCAATGGTAGACACTTTCAATCAATGGTAGACACTTTCAATCAATGGTAGACACTTTCAGTCAATGGTAGACACATTCAGTCAATGGTAGACACTTTCAGTCAATGGTAGACACTTTCAGTCAATGGTAGACACTTTCAATCAATGGTAGACACTTTCAATTATTGGTAGACACTTTCAATCAATGGTAGACACTTTCAGTCAATGGAACCTAATCAATGGTAACATAATCAATGGTAGACACTTTCAATCAATGGTAGACACTTTCAGTCAATGGTAGACACTTTCAATCAATGATAGACACTTTCAATCAATGGTAGACACTTTCAGTCAATGATAGACACTTTCAGTTAATGGTAGACACTTTCAATCAATGGTAGACACTTTCAATCAATGGTAGACACTTTCAGTCAATAATATACACTTTCAGTTAATGTAGACACTTGCAATCAATGGTAGACACTTTCAATCAATGGTATACACTTTCAATCAATGGTAGACATTTTCAGTTAATGGTAGACACTTCCAATCAATAATAAACACTTTCAGTTAATAGTAGACACTTTCAATCAATGGTAGACACTTTCAGTCAATGGTAGACACTTTTTATCAATGGTAGACACTTTCAGTCAATGGTAGACACTTGCAATCAATAGTAGACACTTTCAATCAATGGTAGACACTTTCAATCAATGGTAGACACTTTCAATCAATAGTAGACACTTTCAATCAATGGTAGACACTTTCAGTCAATGGTAGACACTTTCAGTCAATGGTAGACACTTTCAGTAAATGGTAGACACTTTCAATCAATGGTAGACACTTTATGTTAATGGTAGACACTTTCAATCAATGGTAGACACTTTCAGTCAATGGTAGACACTTTCAATCAATGGTAGACACTTTCAATCAATGGTAGACACTTTCAATCAATGGTAGACACTTTATGTTAATGGTAGACACTTTCAATCAATGGTAGATACTTTCAGTCAATGGTAGACACTTTCAATCAATGGTAGACACTTTCAATCAATGGAGACACTTTAGAAGAACACTTTCAATCAATGGTAGACACTTTATCAATAGACACTTTCATCAATGGTAGACACTTTAAAGTCAATGGTAGACACTTTCAGTAAAATGGTAGACACTTTAAATCAATGGTAGACACTTTATGTTAATGGTAGACACTTTCAATCAATGGTAGACACTTTAGTCAATGGAGACACTTTAATCAATGGTAGATACTTTCAGTCAATGGTAGACACTTTCAATCAATGGTGACACTTTCAATCAATGGTAGACACTTTCAGTCAATGGTAGACACTTTCAATCAATGGTAGACACTTTCAATCAATGGTAGACACTTTCAGTCAATGGTAGACACTTTCAATCAATGGTAGACACTTTCAATCAATGGTAGACACTTTCAGTCAATGGTAGACACTTTCAGTCAATGGTAGACACTTTCAGTCAATGGTAGACACTTTCAGTAAATGGTAGACACTTTCAGTCAATGGTAGACACTTTCAGTCAATGGTAGACACTTTCAGTCAATGGTAGACACTTTCAGTAAATGGTAGACACTTTCAGTCAATGGTAGACACTTTCAGTCAATGGTAGACACTCAAATGGTAGACATAGTAGACGAAGTTCCCCCTACGGGGTAAGATATAACTCGAGTGGTAAACACTTTCACTCCCTCCTACGGGGTAAGAGGTAAGCCCAGGTGGGTGTGACGTCACGGATCAACAAGATGAATCAAGCCAGGTGTGGTGTGACGTCACGGGTCAACAAGATGAATCAAGCCAGGTGTGGTGTGACGTCACGGGTCAACAAGATGAATCAAGCCAGGTGGGTGTGACGTTATGGGTCAACAAGATGAATCAAGCCAGGTGTAGTGTGACGTCAGGGGTCAACAAGATGAATCAAGCCAGGTGGGTGTGACGTCACGGGTCAACAAGTTGAATCAATGGAAATAAATGGTATAAAATACCGACACAATGGAAAAATAAACACATAAGCAGTATAATCATTAGTAAGGCCTCACCTAGATTACGCAGCTCAGTTCTGGTCTCCATTTTACAGAATGGATATAAATTCGTTAGAAAACATTCAGCGACGAATGACAAAGTTAATTCATAGCATTAGAAATCTTCCGTATGAAGAAAGATTGAAAACCCTTAAATTACGACGAAGAATGAGGGGAGACATGATCGAGGTATATAAGTGGAAGATGGTTATTAATAAGGGGGATATAAATAACATAAGAACATAATAGAAAAATAAACACATAAGCAGTATATATGGAACATTTGGAAGCCGAGCGTTTTATACAATTTATTTCCATTAAAAACCCTTGCAAAAAGTTCATCAGGACCCGGCGATTTATTTTGTTTCAGACGGTCTACTTGTTTCATAACCATTTCGCTAGTGACTGTGATATTACATAATTTATCTTCTTCAGAGACTCTAAAAAAATTAATTACTGGGATATTATTAATGTCTTCCTGTGTGAAAACCGAGATAAAATAATTATTAAAAATAGAGCACATATCATTCTCCTTGTCAGAAAGATGCCCAGAGTTATTTTTAAGGGGACCTATCTTATCCCTAACTTTTGTTCTATAAACCTGGAAAAAACTTTTTGGGTTTGTTTTTTATATCCCTAGCAACTTTATTTTCATAGTCCCGTTTAGGTTTTCTTATACCCTTTTTAACGTCCCTCTTAATGTCAGTATACTGATTTATAAGATGACCCTCACCTCTATTTATGCGCCTATAAATTCCTTTATTCTGCCCTAAAAGATATTTGAGCCTATTATTCATCCATTTTGGGTCATTTCTACTTGACCTAATTTCTTTATATGGGATAAATGTTCTTTGGGCTGCCTGTATAGTGTTAAGAAAGCTGTCATATTGATAGCTCTCTTCATTACCCCAGTCCACAGTTGATAAGTGTTCTCTAAGCCCATTATAATCTGCTAAGCGAAAGTCTGGGACTGTTACTGAATTATCCCTATCATACATCCATTCAATGCTAAAGGTAATTGACTTGTGGTCACTTGTGCAGAGTTCGTCTGTAATATCTAAATTATTTACAAATGATTCCTTGTTTGCCAGAACCAAGTCAAGTAGGTTATTTCCTCTTGTAGGTTCTGTCACAAAACTGCTTCAAAAAACAATCCTGAACTACTTCTAAAAAGTCGTTTGATTCTAAATTACCTGTCAAGAAATTCCAATCAATCTGACTAAAGTTAAAGTCCCCTAGAATTACTACGTTATCGTGCCTTGTGGCCTTAACAATTTCCTGCCAAAATAGTTTCCCTTGTTCTCTATCTAAGTTTGGAGGACGGTATATCACGCCTAAAATCAATTTTTCACACCCCTCTGAAAATTCTATCCAGACAGACTCTGTATGTATTATTACAGACTTTATACCCATTTTTAAGCAACAATTTAAATGATCACAGACATAGAGTGCCACCCCACCCCCCTTCCCGATACTTCTGTCTACTTGGAACAATTTAAAACCCTGAATGTGACATTCAGCAGGCATGTCCCGATTTTTCATATTAAACCACGTCTCAGTTATTGCAAAAACATCAATATTACCCGTACTTGCAACTAATCTCAATTCGTCCATCTTATTTCTCGCACTACGACTATTAGTATAAAAAATGTTCAGAAAACCTCCCTTCTCTTTACTCTTCTTGTTCATTTCTGTTTTTCCACTATACCTATTGCTGTCCTTGTCACCTAGTGCCACTGACTTTCCAATATTCGCCTTATTCTGCCTATTACTAGTTCCCCTAAAATTCATAACATTACTACACTGGGACTTCACTGTTTTTCCCCCATAACCCATACAACTAACTTTTTCTAGTTTAAAGCCCTAACAGCTCCCTCCACTGCAGTTGCTAGTGCCCCCACCCCAGACCTAGATAAGTGAACACCATCCCTGGCATACATGTCATTTCTGCCATAGAAGAGGTCCCAGTTGTCAATGAATTTTACTGCATTTTCCTTACAGTATTTGTCCAGCCAGCAATTGACACCAATTGCCCTGGACAACCATTCATTTCCAACTCCTCTCCTTGGCAAAATACCACATATGACAGGGTTCCCACCCTTCTTCCTAATTCTGTCTATTGCTGACCTATAGCTGCTAATCAGCTCCTCACTCCTACGTCTGCCAAAATCGTTGCCTCCAGCACTGAGACAGATAATAGGATTGCTCCTATTACCTCTCATGATGTCGTCCAGACGGCTAACAATATCCTTTATCCCAGCCCCAGGATAACACACCCTCTGCCTCCTATTCCTATCCTTAAGACAAAATTCCCTATTCATAAACCTAATCTGACTATCCCCAACTAAAACAATATTCTTACCTCCACTGGCGGTGTGCTTGACGTTCTCGACGGTCTATGTAGAGATGGTCTTCGCTGGGATGTTTTCACATTCGTCTGATAACAAGGAAAAAGAGTTGCTGGTTTTCACAGCAGTCTCCTGGACCTTCTTCAACTTCAGCTTCGTCCCTTCAGATCCCCTGCACCTCACCATATCTCCCGTGCACCTCACCCCATCTCCCCTGCACCTCACCCCATCTCCCCTGCACCTCACCCCATCTCCCCTTCACCTCATCCCATCTCCCCCAGCACCTCACCAAATCTCCTCTGTACCTCACCCCCATCTCCCCCTGCACCTAAACCCCTCTCGCCTGCACCTCACCCCATCTTCCCTGCAGCTCACCCCATCCTTCCTGCAGCTCACCCCATCTCCCCTGTACCTCAGCCCCATCTCCCCTGCACCTCACCCATCTCCCCTGCACCTCACCCCATCTCACCTGCACCTCACCCACATCTTCCCTTGCACCTCACCCCAACCTCGACCTCCTACAGCCTACACCCATCTCCCCACAACTATCTCTCCTCTTTGGACCATCTCCTTAAATCATGCTCACCACACTTCATATATTTTCCCAACTCCAACTCCTCAAGTCACTAACAGTGTTATCCTTCACACACAAACAACAGTGTTATCCTTCACACACAAACAACAGTGTTATCCTTCAAACACCAACAACAGTGTTATCCTTCATACACCAACAACAGTGTTATCCATCACACACCAACAACAGTGTTATCCTTCACACACCAACAACAGTGTTATCCTTCGCACACCAACAACAGTGTTATCCTTCACACACCAACAACAGTGTTATCCTTCACACACCAACAACAGTGTTATCCTTCACACACCAACAACAGTGTTATCCTTCAAACACCAACAACAGTGTTATCCTTCACACACCAACAACAGTGTTATCATTCACACACCAACAACAGTGTTATCCTTCACACACCAACAACAGTGTTATGCTTCACACACCAACAACAGTGTTATCCTTCACACACCAACAACAGTGTTATCTTTCACACACCAACAACAGTGTTATCCATCACACACCAACAACAGTGTTATCCTTCATACACCAACAACAGTGTTATCCTTCATACACCAACAACAGTGTTATCCTTCACACACCAACAACAGTGTTATCTTTCACACACCAACAACAGTGTTATCCTTCACACACCAACAACAGTGTTATCCTTCACACACCAACAACAGTGTTATCTTTCACACACCAACAACAGTGTTATCCTTCACACACCAACAACAGTGTTATCTTTCACACACCAACAACAGTGTTATCCTTCAAACACCAACAACAGTGTTATCCTTCACACACCAACAACAGTGTTATCTTTCACACACCAACAACAGTGTTATCTTTCACACACCAACAACAGTGTTATCTTTCACACACCAACAACAGTGTTATCCTTCACACACCAACAACAGTGTTATCCTTCACACACCAACAACAGTGTTATCCTTCACACACCAACAACAGTGTTATCCTTCACACACCAACAACAGTGTTATCCTTCACACACCAACAACAGTGTTATCCTTCATACACCAACAACAGTGTTATCCTTCACACACCAACAACAGTGTTATCCTTCACACACCAACAACAGTGTTATCCTTCACACACCAACAACAGTGTTATCCTTCACACACCAACAACAGTGTTATCTTTCATACACCAACAACAGTGTTATCCTTCATACACCAACAACAGTGTTATCCTTCATACACCAACAACAGTGTTATCCTTCATACACCAACAACAGTGTTATCCTTCATACACCAACAACAGTGTTATCCTTCACACACCAACAACAGTGTTATCTTTCACACACCAACAACTTTTCAGATGTTTTTACACCTCATCACTGTAACTACAGTAAAGTTTACATCTCTTCACTGTAACTACAGTACTGTTTACAACTCTTCACTGTAACTACAGTACAGTTTACATCTCTTCACTGTAACTACAGTAAAGTTTACATCTCTTCACTGTAACTACAGTACTGTTTACAACTCTTCACTGTAACTACAGTACAGTTTACATCTCTTCACTGTAACTACAGTAAAGTTTACATCTCTTCACTGTAACTACAGTACTGTTTACATCTCTTCACTGTAACTACAGTACAGGTTACATCTCTTCACTGTAACTACAGTACAGGTTACATCTCTTCACTGTAACTACAGTACAGGTTACATCTCTTCACTGTAACTACAGTAAAGTTTACATATCTTCACTGTAACTACAGTACAGTTTACTTCTCTTCACTGTAACTACAGTACTGTTTACAACTCTTCACTGTAACTACAGTACAGTTTACATCTCTTCACTGTAACTACAGTAAAGTTTACATCTCTTCACTGTAACTACAATACTGTTTACATCTCTTCACTGTAACTACAGTACAGGTTACATCTCTTCACTGTAACTACAGTACAGGTTACATCTCTTCACTGTAACTACAGTAAAGTTTACATCTCTTCATTAACTACATACAGGTTACATCTTCACTGTAACTCAGGTTTACAACTCTTCACTGTAACTACAGTACTGTTTACATCTCTTCACTGTAACTACAGTACGTTACATCTCTTCACTGTACACAGTCATTTATCTCTTCACTGTAACTACATTAAAGTTTACATCTCTTCACTGTAACTACAGTACTGTTTACATCTCTTCACTGTAACTACAGTAAAGTTTACATCTCTTCACTGTAACTACAGTACAGGTTACATCTCTTCACTGTAACTACAGTAAAGTTTACATCTCTTCACTGTAACTACAGTACAGGTTACATCTCTTCACTGTAACTACAGTACAGTTTACATCTCTTCACTGTAACTACAGTACAGTTTACTTCTCTTCACTGTAACTACAGTACAGTTTACATCTCTTCACTGTAACTACAGTAAAGTTTATATCTCTTCACTGTAACTACAGTACAGTTTACATCACTGTAACTACAGTACAGTTTACATCTATTCACTGTAAATACAGTACAGTTTACATCACTGTAACTACAGTACAGTTTACATCTCTTCACTTTAACTACAGTACAGTTTACATCACTGTAACCACAGTACAGTTTACATCTCTTCACTGTAACTACAGTACAGTTTACATCTCTTCACTGTAACTACAGTCATACATTATCACTACTAATATCCTTAGCAATATTTCCAGTTATTATTTTAATGCATATCTTTCTTAGTCGGAACCACAACATGAGAAGTTTGTGAAGGTAGCAAGTGATGGTGGTCACAGATGAAGGTTATGCAGAGATGAAGTGGGTTATGCAGAGATGAAGTGGGTTATGCAGGAGATGAAGGTTATGCAGGAGATGAAGTGGGTTATGCAGGAGATGAAGTGGTTATGCAGAGATGAAGGGTTATGCAGGAGATGAAGTGGGTTATGCAGAAGATGAAGGGGTTATGCAGGAGATGTAGTGGTTATGCAGGAGATGAAGTGGGTTATGCAGGAGATGAAGGGGGTTATGCAGGAGATGTAGTGGGTTATGCAGGAGATGTAGTGGGTTATGCAGGAGATGAAGTGGGTTATGCAGGAGATGAAGTGGGTTATGCAGGAGATGAAGTGGGTTATGCAGGAGATGTAGTGGGTTATGCAGGAGATGAAGTGGGTTATGCAGGAGATGAAGTGGGTTATGCAGGAGATGTAGTGGGTTATGCAGGAGATGAAGTGGGTTATGCAGGAGATGAAGTGGGTTATGCAGGAGATGAGTGGGTTATGCAGGAGATGAAGTGGGTTATGCAGGAGATGAGTGGGTTATGCAGGAGATGTAGTGGGTTATGCAGGAGATGTGGGTTATGCAGGAGATGTAGTGGGTTATGCAGAGATGAAGTGGGTTATGCAGGAGATGAAGTGGGTTATGCAGGAGATGAAGTGGGTTATGCAGGAGATGAAGTGGGTTATGCAGGAGATGAAGTGGGTTATGCAGGAGATGTAGTGGGTTATGCAGGAGATGTAGTGGGTTATGCAGGAGATGTAGTGGGTTATGCAGGAGATGAAGTGGGTTATGCAGGAGATGTAGTGGGTTATGCAGGAGATGTAGTGGGTTATGCAGGAGATGAAGTGGGTTATGCAGGAGATGTAGTGGGTTATGCAGGAGATGTAGTGGGTTATGCAGGAGATGTAGTGGGTTATGCAGTAGATGAAGTGGGTTATGCAGGAGATGAAGTGGGTTATGCAGGAGGTGTAGTGGGTTATGCAGGAGATGTAGTGGGTTATGCAGGAGATGAAGTGGGTTATGCAGGAGATGTAGTGGGTTATACAGGAGATGTAGTGGGTTGTGCAGGAGATGAAGTGGGTTATGCAGGAGATGTAGTCTGTTATGCAGGAGATGTAGTGGGTTATGCACGAGATGTAGTGGTTTATGCAGGAGATGTAGTGGTTTATGCAGGAGATGTAGTGGGTTATGCAGGAGATGTAGTGGGTTATGCAGGAGATGTAGTGGGTTATGCAGGAGATGTAGTGGGTTATGCAGGAGATGTAGTGTGTTATGCAGGAGATGTAGTCTGTTATGCAGGAGATGTAGTGGGTTATGCAGGAGATGTAGTGGGTTATGCAGGAGATGTAGTGGTTTATGCAGGAGATGAAGTGGGTTATGCAGGAGATGTAGTTGGTTATGCAGGAGATGTAGTGGGTTATGCAGGAGATGAAGTGGGTTATGCAGTAGATGTAGTGGGTTATGCAGGAGATGTAGTGGGTTATGCAGGAGATGTAGTGGGTTATGCAGGAGATGTAGTGGGTTATGCAGTAGATGAAGTGGGTTATGCAGGAGAAGAAGTGGGTTATGCAGGAGGTGTAGTGGGTTATGCAGGAGATGTAGTGGGTTATGCAGGAGATGTAGTGGATTATGCAGGAGATGTAGTGGGTTATGCAGGAGATGTAGTGGGTTATGCATGAGATGTAGTGGGTTATGCAGGAGATGAAGTGTGTTATGCAGGATATGTAGTAGGTTATGCAGGAGATGTAGTGGGTTATGCAGGAGATGTAGTGGGTTATGCAGGAGATGTAGTGGGTTATGCAGGAGATGTAGTGGGTTATGCAGGAGATGTAGTGGGTTATGCAATTGAAGGTCGGGACATACTTCCACTTAGAAGATACGCTGAGGTTAATTAGTATACTCTTGTCAGGTTTTCTACTCAGTTGTTGATCTCACAATGACACTCAGAAATTTGATATTTCTTCCTTGTATCTGTCTCAGCTTCCTGACCTGTTTATAAAGGCGTTAATACGTAGTGAAAATTGTTAGACACTGTTTAACCCTACATCAAATTTAAGTTTAATTCATAAAATAACCTTATATCATTCAGAAGGTTAATGAATATATTATTAGGGTACCTGGTATAATCATTAAAGTACCTGAAAAGTACCTTTACGATTATATCATTAAGGTACCTGAAATGTACCTTAACAGAGATAAAATTTAGTGAACACTTTGTCAGAAAGATAGTTTCACTTGGGTGTCCTCGTGAACACTGTCAAAAGTATACTTTCACTTGGGTGTCCTCGTGAACATTGTCAAAAGTATACTTTCACTTAAGTGTTCATGTGAGCACTGTCAAAAACATAGTTTCGCTTGGTTGTTCTCGTGAACACTGTCAAAAGTATACTTTCACTTGGGTGTCCTCGTGAACACTGTCAAAAGTATACTTTCACTTAAGTGTTCACGTGAACACTGTCAAAAGTATACTTGCACTTGGGTGTTCTTGTGAACACTGTCAAAAGTATACTTTCACTTGGGTGTCCTCGTGAACACTGTCAAAAGTATACTTTCACTTTTGTGTTCTTGTGAACACTGTCAGCAGTATAGTTTCACTTGGGTGTTCTCGTGAACACTGTCAAAAGCATAGTTTCACTTGGGTGTTCTTGTGAACACTGTCAAAAGTAGTTTCACTTAGGTGTCCTCGTGAACACTGTCAAAAATATACTTTCACTTGGGGGTTCTCGTGAACACTGTCAAAATTATACTCTCACTTGGTTGTCCTCGTGAACACTGTCAACAGTATAGTTTCACTTGGGTGTTCTCGTGAACACTGTCATAAGTATACTTTCACTGTGGTGTTTTCGTGAACACTGTCAAAAGTATATTTTCACTTGGATGTTCTCGTGAACACTGTCAAAAGTATACTTTCACTTGGGTGTTTTTGTGAACACTGTCAATAGTATAGATTCACTTGGGTGTTCTCGTGAACACTGTCAAAAATATAGTTTCACTTGGGTGTTCTCGTGAACGCTGTCAAAAACATAGTTTCACTTTGGTGTTCTCGTGAACAATGTCAAAAGTATAGTTTTACTTGGGTGTTCTCGTGAACACTGTCAAAAATATCTCTCCTTTGTGTCCTCGTGAACACTGTCACAGAATAGTTTCACTTGGGTGTCCTCGTGAACCTTCAAAGTATACTTTTACTTGGGTGTTTTCGTGAAAACTGTCAAAAAATATACTTTCATTTGGGGTTCTCGTGAACACTGTCAAAGTATCTTTCCCTTTGGGGGTCCTCGGGAAAACTGTCCAAAGGGGGGCCCCCGTATAGTTTCACTTGGGTGTTCTCGTGAACACTGTCAAAGTATAAAAGGTTTCCAAAATTTTTTGGGGGTTCTTTCGTAAAAACACCCCGTCAAAAGTAATTTTTTTTTTTTTATAACTTGGGTGTCCTCGTGAACACTGTCAAAAAAATTTTTTTTTGCCTTTCAAAAAATTTTTGGGTTTGTCCTTTGTTTTTTTTTGGGGGAAAACTGTCAACAGTATAGTTTCACTTGGGTGTTCTCGTAACACTGTCAAAAATATGTTTTACTTGGGTGTCCTCGTGAACACTGTCAAAGTATACTTTCCGGGTGTTCTCGTGAACACTGTCAAAAAAATTCTCACTTGGGTGTCCTCTGAACACTGTCAAAGTATACTTTCACTTGGGGGTTCTCGTGAACACTGTCAAAATCTCTCACTTGGGTGTCCTCGTGAACACTGTCAACACATACAAGGGATGTTTTGGACAGAGATTCAGATAAAAATATAACATGTATAGATGTGATAGAATTAATATGTCCAAGGGGGGAGTAGGACTCTTGAAAATTACTCTCTGTTGCACAGAAGTCTAACCTCTGATATAGTAGAAATCCTCGGCATTAAATTGGAAAATATAATCTAGTAAATTTTCTAGTATACAAAACCCCCTCAGCAACTGCGGAGGGAAATTCCGAGCAGTTAAGGAAGATAGATAGCTATCTGGATAGGCTGAAAACCCACCCCAAGCATTTTAATCTTTGGGGAATTTTTAAACTCCCTCATGTAAAATGGAAGATGAGGCACCATAATGTTATACCAGAAATATATCCTGGGAGTACCCCGGCTCAACAGGCACATACCAGGGAACTAATGAGGCTTTGTGAAAAATACTCATTAAACCAACAGATAATTTATCCCACTAGAAATTTTAAAAACCCTGGATTTGATATTCACAAACAACGAGGAATTAATCAGAACATAA
>WNWK01046868.1:0-14148 GCA_009830355.1 Cherax destructor
ACGAGAATGCTTGTTATTGAGCAATGGGAAAAGACAGCTGACGCGGAAAGGTGTTGAATAGGTATGAGAGGATGACAGGATGAACTTGTTTGGATTTGACTTTACGTAATGACGTGACAAAGACCAGGTTCAAGGGAAAGGAGTACGCACAAGGGGCTTTCTGAAGTGTTGGAGCATGGTAATTGATGTTTGTTTTATGAGACAGGAAGGTATAGTTCCCTGACGCTGTACGGGATCATTTAATATTGTTCTCAAATAGTACATATTATGTTTCTTATCAGTACTCTCAAAATAGGTAATTAAAATTTATTGTGGAGTTATTGTAATATTACCACAAGATTAGTGGTATCAGAGAAGGTTTTTTTACATTATCATTGTCATTGTATAATGTTATTGTATAGCTCCGTTTCATATACATCATATCATTGTCGTTAGGCAATGTGAAAGTACTGTAACTGTTTTGTATAGCTTTTGGAATTAATGATGCTAACGATCTTATTGTATGGGTATTATTTGGGAAAAATTTTGTATGATGATTAAGGGTATCATCATAGTACATAGATTATGTATAGCAGTACTTAGTTCTTATTTTTTTGTGTGTGTATTTATGAATTATTGTATGTTGTTATGGTGATATATGCTCTGCGGGTTAGGATACGTGCTTGTATTCAGTGATAGGAGTAGTCTAATAGGGATAGGGGAAGGAAATTGAGTTGGCCTTGTCAAGTGATATGTGACAAGTGATATGTGTTATGAGTCTTGATGGAATACCCATCATTTAGATGGTTATTCCTTTATATGTTGGATAATAACTTACAACTTGAGTGGTATCAGATAAGACTTCGAATAATTGCTATTATGTAATGTTACAGTAAAGCACAGTTTTAAACATAATTAAGATGGCAGTCTTAATGCCTATGGCCTCTTAGGTTAGAGGTATTCAGTAATATTTATGCATATATGTTTTATGTAGAGGTATTTAGTTCACAAATTATTGGATATAGTGGCCTGTGGTCGTGTTGTATTTGTATAAAACAGGGTTTTATATTTTATCTGTATGATGTTAGTTTTTAAGTGGTTATGTTCAGAAACCACAAGTGGAGTGGTCTCAGATACGAATTTTCTTTGTATCATTGTCACTATATAATGTTAATGTTTTGTATAGTGTTGCAAAGTTTGTTGTTAATGTACCTGTATGTGTTTTATAAATAAAATATAAAAAAAAAAATATTCAAAAATGCTATAAAACGTAATTTTATTGCATTTTTTGACGATTCAAGGCTTTTTCAAGGATTTTCTGAAAAACTATTTATTTTAGATGAAATATACCTATGAGTGCGCCTCCCCCCAAAAAATCCTGAAATTTCGCTTACTTTTCCCATAAATTTCAATTCAGTAGAAATTCTATTTAAAAGTTTGATGATCTAAATATTTTAGCTAAAAAATGAGTTTTGTCAGATAAGCACTCAAACCGCTCTAAAATGTCGAAATATGCAATAAAATACCACTTTACCACATTTTTCTTAGATTTTAATGTTTCATGTATTTTTTGAAAAATAATATGAAATATTGTAAAATAACATTGAATTTTATAGATTTTTAATGGGATTTTTTAAAAATATGTAAATAACATAAAAATATTCAAAAATGCTATAAAACGTTATTTTATTGCATTTTTTGACGATTCAAGGCATTTTCAAGGATTTTCTGAAAAACTATTTTTTTAGATAAAATATACCTATTAGTAATCCTCCTCAAAAAAATCATGAAATTTCGCTTACTTTTCCCATAAATTTCAATTGCAGTAGAAATTCTATTTAAACGTTTGATAATGTAAGTATTTTAGGTTAAAAAATGAGTTTTGTCAAAACAGCACTCAAACCGCTCTAAAACGTCGAAATATGCAATAAAATACCATTTTAGCACATTTTTCTAAACTTTTAATGTTTCATGTATTTTTTGAAAAATAATATGAAATATTGTATAATAACATAGATTTTTTAGATTTTTAAAGGTATTTTTAAAAAATATGTAAATAATTTATAAATATTAAAAAATGCTATAAAACGTTATTTTATTGCATTTTTTGACGATTCTATTCCTTTTCAAGGATTTTCTGAAAAACTATTTATTTTTTTATAAAATATACCTATGAGTAAGCCTCCTCAAAAAAAAAATAATGAAATTTCGCTTACTTTTCCCATAAAGTTCAATTGCAGTAGAAATTCTATTTAAAAATTTGATAATCTAAGTATTTTAGCTAAAAAATGAGTTTTGTCAGAAAAGCACTCAAACACCTCTAAAACGTCGAAATATGCAATAAAATACCAATTTAGCACATTTTTCTAAATATTTAATGTTGCATGTATTTTTTGAAAAATAAATATGAAATATTGTATATTAACATTGATTTTTTAGATTTTTAAAGGTATTTTTAAAAAATATGTAAATAATTAATATATATATTCAAAAATGCTATAAAACGTTATTTTATTGCATTTTTTGACGATTCAAGGCATTTTCAAGGATTTTCTGAAAAACTATTTTTTTTAGATATAATATACCTATGAGTAATCCTCCTAAAAAAAATCATGAAATTTCGCTTACTTTCCCAAAAATTTCAATTAGAGTAGAAATTCTGTTTAAAAGTTTGATAATCTAAGTATTTTAGCTAAAAAATGAGTTTTGTCAGAAAAGCACTAAAACCGCTCGAAAATGTCGAAATATGCTATAAAATACCATTTTAGCACATTTTTCTTAGATTTTAATGTTTCATGCATTTTTTGAAAAATAATATGAAATATTCTATAATAACATTGATTGTTATAGATTTTTAATGGGATTTTTTAAAAATATGTAAATAATTTAAAAATGTTCAAAAACGCTATAAAACGTTATTTTATTGCATTTTTTGACGATTCAAGGCATTTTCAAGGATTTTCTGATAAACTATTTTTTTTAGATAAAATATACAATACTTACAAGAGGACTGCACCAATGTTTCCGTTCACCCGACGGAACCGTTTCGATTGGATTACACAATCTCATCAGGGGTGTTCACATACCTATTAGTAATCCTCCTAAAAAAAAATCATGAAATTTCGCTTACTTTTCCCATAAATTTCAATTGCAGTAGAAATTCTATTTAAAAGTTTTATAATCTAAGTATTTTAGGCTAAAAAATAAGTTTTGTCAGAAAAAGCACTCAAACCGCTCTAAAATGTCGAAATATGCAATAAAATACCATTTTAGCACATTTTTCTAAATTTTTATTGTTTCATGTATTTTTTGAAAAATAATATAAAATATTGTATAATAACATTGATTTTTTAGATTTTTAAAGGTATTTTTAAAAAATATGTAAATAATTATTATATATTCAAAAATGCTATAAAACGTTATTTAACTGCATTTTTTGAAAATTCAAATAATTTTCAAGGATTTTCTGAAAAACTATTTTTTTAGATAAAATATACATATGAGCAAGCTTCCTTAAAAAAATAATAAAATTTCGCTTACTTCTCCGATAAATTTCAATTGCAGTAGAAATTCTGTTTAAAAGTTTGATAATCTAAGTATTTTAGCTAAAAAATGAGTTTTGTAAGAAAAGCACTCAAACCGCTCTAAAACGTCGAAATATGCAATAAAATACAACTTTACCACATTTTTCTTAGATTTTAATGTTTCATGTATTTTTTGAAAAATAATATGAAATATTGTAATATAACATTTATTTTTAGATTTTTAAAGGCATTTTTAAAAAATATGTAAATAATTTATAAATATTCAAAAATGCTATAAAACGTTATTTTATTGCATTTTTTGACAATTCAAGGCATTTTCAAGGATTTTCTGAAAAACTATTTTTTAGATAAAATATACCTATGAGTAAGCCTCCTCAAAAAAAATCACAAAATTTCGCTTACTTTTCCCATAAATTTCAATTGCAGTAGAAATTCTATTTAAAAGTTTGATAATCTAAGTATTTTAGCTAAAAAATGAGTTTTGTCAGAAAGAACTCAAGCCGCTCTAAAACGTCGAAATATGCAATAAAATACCATTTTAGCACATTTTTCTAAATTTTTAATGTTTCATGTATTTTTTGAAAAATAATATGAAATATTGTATAATAACATTTATTTTATAGATTTTTAAAGGTATTTTTAAAAAATATGTAAATAATTAATATATATTCAAAAATGCTATAAAACGTTATTTTACTGCATTTTTTGACGATTCAAGGCATTTTCAAGGATTTTCTGAAAAACTTATTTTTTAGATAAAATATACATATGAGCAAGCTTCAAAAAAATATATAATAAATTTCGCTTACTTTTCCCATAAATTTCAATTGCAGTAGAAATTCTGTTTAAAAGTTTGATAATCTAAGTATTTTAGCTAAAAAATGAGTTTTGTCAGAAAAGCACTCAAACCGCTCTAAAACGTCGAAATATGCAATAAAATACAACTTTACCACATTTTTCTTAGATTTTAATGTTTCATTTATTTTTTCAAAAATAATATGAAATATTGTATAATAACATTGATTTTTTAGATTTTTAAAGGTATTTTTAATAAATCTGTAAATAATTTATAAATATTCAAAAATGCTATAAAACGTTATTTTATTGCATTTTTTTGACAATTCAAGGCATTTTCAAGGATTTTCTTTTAAAACTATTTTTTTAGATAAAATATACATATGAGCAAAGCTTCCTTAAAAAAAATAATAAAATTTCGCTTACTTTTCCCATAAATTTCAATTACAGTAGAAATTCTATTTAAAAGTTTGATAATCTAAGTATTTTAGCTAAAAAATGAGTTTTGTCAGAAAAGCACTCAAACCGCTCTAAAACGTCGAAATATGCAATAAAATACCATTTTAGCACATTTTTCTAAATTTCTAATGTTTCATGTATTGTTTGAAAAATATGAAATACGTATTGTATAATAACATTGATTTTTTTTTATTTTTAAAGGTATTTTTAAAAAATATGTAAATAATTTATAAATATTCAAAAATGCTATAAAACGTTATTTTATTGCATTTTTTGACGATTCAAGGCATTTTCAAGGATTTTCTATAAAACTATTTTGATTAGAAGAAATTTACCTATGAGTAAGCCTCCTCAAAACAAATCATGAAATTTCGCTTACTTTACCCATAAATTTCAATTGCAGTAGAAATTCTATTTAAAAGTTTGATAATCAGTTATGGAAGGAAAAGAGGGAATATGAATGTGTAAATTCAAGGATTATGTGGATTAAAATAAGGGACGGATGCGAAAAGTGGGTCATAATAAGCGTGTATGCACCTGGAGAAGAGAGGAGTGTAGAGGAGGAGAGAGATTTTGGGAGATGTTAAGCGAATGTATAGGAACTTTTGAACCAAATGAGAGAGTAATTGTGGTAGGGGACCTAAATGCTAAAGTGGGAGAAACATGCAGAGAGGGTGTAGTAGGTAAGTTTGGGGTGCCAGGTGTAAATGATAATGGGAGCCCTTTGATTGAACTTTGTATATAAAGGGGTTTAGTTATAGGTAATACATATTTTAAGAAAAAGAGGATAAATAAGTATACAAGATATGATGTAGGGCGTAATGATAGTAGTTTGTTGGACTATGTATTGGTGGATAAAAGACTGTTGAGTAGACTTCAGGATGTACATGTTTATAGAGGGCCACAGATATATCAGATCACTTTTAGTTATAGCTACAGTGGGAGTAAAAGGTAGATGGGATACAAGGAAAATAGAATCAGTAAGTAAGAGAGAGGTGAAGGTTTATAAACTAAAAGAGGAGGCAGTTAGGGTAAGATATAAACAACTATTGGAGGATAGATGGGCTAGTGAGAGTATAGGCAATGGGGTTGAAAATGTATGGGATAGATTTAAAATGTAGTGTTAGAGTGTTCAGCAGAAGTTTGTGGTTACAGGCGAGTGGGTGCGGAGGGAAGAGGAGCGATTGGTGGAATGATGATGTAAAGAGAGTAGTAAGGGAGAAAAAGTTAGCATATGAGAGGTTTTACAAAGTAGAAGTGATGCAAGGAGGGAAGAGTATATGGAGAGAAAAAGAGAGGTTAAAAGAGTGGTGAAGCAATGTAAAAGAGAGCAGATGAGAGAGTGGGTGAGATGTTATCAGCAAATTTTGTTGAAAATAAGAAAAAATTTTGGAATGAATGAGATTAATAAGTTGAGGAAGCCTAGAGAACAAATGGATTTGACAGTTAAAAATAGGAGAGGAGAGTTATTAAATGGAGAGTTAGAGGTATCGGGAAGATGGAGAGAATATTTTGAGGAGTTGTTAAATGTTGATGAAGAAAGGAAGCTGTGATTTCGTGTGTAGGGCAAAGAGGAATAACATCTTGTAGGAGTGTGGAAGAGCCAGTTGTGAGTGTAGGTGAAGTTCGTGAGGCAGTGGGTAGAATGAAAGGGGTAAGGCAGCTGGATTGATGGGATAAAGATAGAAATGTTAAAAGCAGGTGGGGATATAGTTTTGGAGTGGTTGGTGCTATTATTTAATAAATGTATGGAAGAGGGTAAGGTACCTAGGATTGGCAGAGAGCGTGTATTGTTCCTTTGTATAAAGGCAAAGGGACAAAAGAGAGTGCAAAAATTATAGGGAATAAGTCTGTTGAATGTACCTGGTAAAGTGTATGGTAGAGTTATTATTGAAAGAATTAAGAGTAAGACAGAAAGTAGGATAGCAGATGAACAAGGGGCTTTAGGAAAGGTAGGGGGTGTGTAGACCAAGTGTTTACAGTGAAACATATAGGTGAACAGTATTTGGATAAGGGTAAAGATGTTTTGTGGCATTTATGGATTTGGAAAAGGCGTATGATATGGTAGATAGGGGGCAATGTGGCAGATGTTGCAGGTGTATGGAATAGGAGGAAGGTTACTGAAAGCAGTAAAGATTTTTTATGAGGATAGTGAGGCTCAGGTTAGAGTGCGTAGGAGGGAAGGACTATTTCCCAGTAAAAGTGGGCCTTAGACAAGGATGTGTGATGTCACCGTGGTTGTTCAATATATTTATAGATGGGGTTGTAAGAGAAGTGAATGCGAGGGTCTTGGCAAGAGGTGTTGGGCTAAAAGATAAAGAAGCAAATACAAAGTGGGAGTTGTCACAGTTGCTTTTTGCTGATGACACTGTGCTTTGGGAGATTCTGAAGAGAAGTTGCAGAGGTTGGTGGATGAATTTGGTAGGGTGTGTAAAGAAGAAAATTCAAAGTGAATATAGGAAAGAGTAAGGTGATGAGGATAACAAAAGAATAGGTGACGAAAGATTGATATCAGATTGGAGGGAGCGAGTATGGAGGAGGTGAATGTATTCAGATATTTGGGAGTGGACATGTCGGCGGATGGGTCTATGAAGGATGAGGTGAATCATAGAATTGATGAGGGAAAAGGGTGAGTGGAGCACTTCGGAGTCTGTGGAGACAAAGAACCTTGTCCATGGAAGTAAAGAGGGAATGTATGAGAGTCTTATATGGGTGTGAAGCATAGGTGATGAATGTTGCAACGAGGAGAAGGCTGGAGGCAGTGGAAATGTCATGTCTGAGGTCAATGTGTGGTGTGAATATAATGCAGAGAATTCGAGTTTGGAAATTAGGAGGAGGTGCGGATTACCAAAACGATTGTCCAGAGAGCTGAGGAGGGGTTGTTGAGGTGGTTTGGACATGTAGAGAGAATGGAACGAGACAGAGTGACTTCGAGAGTGTATAAATCTGTAGTGGAGGGAAGGCGGGGTAGGGGTCGGCCTAGGAAAGGGTGGAGGGAGGGTAAAGGAAGTTTTGTGTGCGAGGGCTTGGACTCCAGCAAGCATGTGTGAGCGTATTTGATAGGAGTGAATGGAGGCATATGGTTTTAATACTTGACGTGCTGTTGGAGTGTGAGCAAAGTAACATTTATGAAGGGATTCAGGAAACCGGCAGGCCGGACTTGAGTTCTGGAGATGGGAAGTACAGTGCCGGCACCTGAAGGAGGAGTGTTAATTTTGCAGTTTTATAACTGTAGTGTAAAGCACCCTCTGGCAAGACAGTGATGGAGTGAATGATGATGAAAGTTTTTCTTTTTCGGGCCACCCTGCCTTGGTGGGAATCGGCCGATGTGTTAATAAAATAAAATAAATAATAATCTAAATATTTTAGCTAAAAAATGAGTTTTGTCAGAAAAGCACCCAAACCGCTCTAAAATGTCGAAATATGCAATAAAACACCACTTTAGCACATTTTTCTAAATTTTAAATGTTTCATGTATTTTTTGAAAAATAATATGAAATATTGTATAATAACATTGATTTTAGATTTTTAAAGGTATTTTTAAAAAATATGTAAATAATTTATAAATATTAAAAAATGCTATAAAACGTTATTTTATTGCATTTTTTGACGATTCAAGGTATTTTCAAGGATTTTCTGAAAAACTATTTATTTTAAATAAAATATACCTATTATTAATCCTCTTCAAAAAAAATCATGAAATTTCGCTTACTTTTCCCATAAATTTCAATTGCAGTAGAAATTCTATTTAAAAGTTTGATAATCTAAGTATTTTAGCTAAAAAATGAGTTTTGTCAGAAAAGCACTCAAACCGCTCTAAAACGTCGAAATATGCAATAAAATACCATTTTAGCACATTTTTCTAAATTTTTAATGTTTCATGTATTTTTTGAAAAATAATATGAAATATTGTATAATAACATTGATTTTTTAGATTTTTAAAGGTATTTTTAAAAAATATGTAAATAATTTATAAATATTCAAAAATGCTATAAAACGTTATTTTATTGCATTTTTTGACAATTCAAGGCATTTTCAAGGATTTTCTGAAAAACTATTTTTAGATAAATAATACATATGAGCAAGCTTCCTTAAAAAAAATAATAAAATTTCGCTTACTTTTCCCATAAATTTCAATTGCAGTAGAAATTATGTTTAAAAGTTTGATAATCTAAGTATTTTAGCTAAAAAATGAGTTTTGTCAGAAAAGCACTCAAACCGCTCTAAAACGTCGAAATATGCAATAAAATACCATTTTAGCACATTTTTCTAAATTTTTAATGTTTCATGTATTTTTAAAAATAATATGAAATATTGTATAATAACATTGATTTTTTAGATTTTTAAAGGTATTTTTAAAAAATATGTAAATAATTAATATATATTCAAAATGCTATAAAACGTTATTTTACTGCATTTTTTGACGATTCAAGGCATTTTCAAGGATTTTCTGAAAAACTATTTTTTTAGATAAAATATACATATGAGCAAGCTTCCTTAAAAAAAAATAATAAAATTTCGCTTACTTTTCCCATAAATTTCAATTACAGTAGAAATTCTATTTAAAAGTTTGATAATCTAAGTATTTTAGCTAAAAAATGAGTTTTGTCAGAAAAGCACTCAAACCGCTCTAAAACGTCGAAATATGCAATAAAATACCATTTTAGCACATTTTTCTAAATTTCTAATGTTTCATGTATTGTTTGAAAAATATGAAATACGTATTGTATAATAACATTGATTTTTTTTGATTTTTAAAGGTATTTTTAAAAAATATGTAAATAATTTATAAATATTCAAAAATGCTATAAAACGTTATTTTATTGCATTTTTTGACGATTCAAGGCATTTTCAAGGATTTTCTATAAAACTATTTTGATTAGAAGAAATTTACCTATGAGTAAGCCTCCTCAAAACAAATCATGAAATTTCGCTTACTTTACCCATAAATTTCAATTGCAGTAGAAATTCTATTTAAAAGTTTGATAATCAGTTATGGAAGGAAAAGAGGGAATATGAATGTGTAAATTCAAGGATTATGTGGATTAAAATAAGGGACGGATGCGAAAAGTGGGTCATAATAAGCGTGTATGCACCTGGAGAAGAGAGGAGTGTAGAGGAGAGAGAGAGATTTTGGGAGATGTTAAGCGAATGTATAGGAACTTTTGAACCAAATGAGAGAGTAATTGTAGTAGGGGACCTAAATGCTAAAGTGGGAGAAACATGCAGAGAGGGTGTAGTAGGTAAGTTTGGGGTGCCAGGTGTAAATGATAATGGGAGCCCTTTGATTGAACTTTGTATAGAAAGGGGTTTAGTTATAGGTAATACATATTTTAAGAAAAAGAGGATAAATAAGTATACAAGATATGATGTAGGGCGTAATGATAGTAGTTTGTTGGACTATGTATTGGTGGATAAAAGACTGTTGAGTAGACTTCAGGATGTACATGTTTATAGAGGGGCCACAGATATATCAGATCACTTTTTAGTTATAGCTACAGTGGGAGTAAAAGGTAGATGGGATACAAGGAAAATAGAATCAGTAAGTAAGAGAGAGGTGAAGGTTTATAAACTAAAAGAGGAGGCAGTTAGGGTAAGATATAAACAACTATTGGAGGATAGATGGGCTAGTGAGAGTGTAGGCAATGGGGTTGAAAATGTATGGGATAGATTTAAAAATGTAGTGTTAGAGTGTTCAGCAGAAGTTTGTGGTTACAGGCGAGTGGGTGCGGGAGGGAAGAGGAGCGATTGGTGGAATGATGATGTAAAGAGAGTAGTAAGGGAGAAAAGTTAGCATATGAGAGGTTTTACAAAGTAGAAGTGATGCAAGGAGGGAAGAGTATATGGAGAGAAAAAGAGAGGTTAAAAGAGTGGTGAAGCAATGTAAAAAGAGAGCAGATGAGAGAGTGGGTGAGATGTTATCAGCAAATTTTGTTGAAAATAAGAAAAAGTTTTGGAATGAATGAGATTAATAAGTTGAGGAAGCCTAGAGAACAAATGGATTTGACAGTTAAAAATAGGAGAGGAGAGTTATTAAATGGAGAGTTAGAGGTATCGGGAAGATGGAGAGAATATTTTGAGGAGTTGTTAAATGTTGATGAAGAAAGGGAAGCTGTGATTTCGTGTGTAGGGCAAAGAGGAATAACATCTTGTAGGAGTGTGGAAGAGCCAGTTGTGAGTGTAGGTGAAGTTCGTGAGGCAGTGGGTAGAATGAAAGGGGGTAAGGCAGCTGGGATTGATGGGATAAAGATAGAAATGTTAAAAGCAGGTGGGGATATAGTTTTGGAGTGGTTGGTGCTATTATTTAATAAATGTATGGAAGAGGGTAAGGTACCTAGGGATTGGCAGAGAGCGTGTATTGTTCCTTTGTATAAAGGCAAAGGGGACAAAAGAGAGTGCAAAAATTATAGGGGAATAAGTCTGTTGAGTGTACCTGGTAAAGTGTATGGTAGAGTTATTATTGAAAGAATTAAGAGTAAGACAGAAAGTAGGATAGCAGATGAACAAGGGGGCTTTAGGAAAGGTAGGGGGTGTGTAGACCAAGTGTTTACAGTGAAACATATAGGTGAACAGTATTTGGATAAGGGTAAAGATGTTTTTGTGGCATTTATGGATTTGGAAAAGGCGTATGATATGGTAGATAGGGGGGCAATGTGGCAGATGTTGCAGGTGTATGGAATAGGAGGAAGGTTACTGAAAGCAGTAAAGAGTTTTTATGAGGATAGTGAGGCTCAGGTTAGAGTGGTAGGAGGGAAGGGACTATTTCCAGTAAAAGTGGGCCTTAGACAAGGATGTGTGATGTCACCGTGGTTGTTCAATATATTTATAGATGGGGTTGTAAGAGAAGTGAATGCGAGGGTCTTGGCAAGAGGTGTTGGGCTAAAAGATAAAGAAGCAAATACAAAGTGGGAGTTGTCACAGTTGCTTTTTGCTGATGACACTGTGCTTTTGGGAGATTCTGAAGAGAAGTTGCAGAGGTTGGTGGATGAATTTGGTAGGGTGTGTAAAAGAAGAAAATTCAAAGTGAATATAGGAAAGAGTAAGGTGATGAGGATAACAAAAAGAATAGGTGACGAAAGATTGGATATCAGATTGGAGGGAGCGAGTATGGAGGAGGTGAATGTATTCAGATATTTGGGAGTGGACATGTCGGCGGATGGGTCTATGAAGGATGAGGTGAATCATAGAATTGATGAGGGGAAAAGGGTGAGTGGAGCACTTCGGAGTCTGTGGAGACAAAGAACCTTGTCCATGGAAGTAAAGAGGGGAATGTATGAGAGTCTTATATGGGTGTGAAGCATAGGTGATGAATGTTGCAACGAGGAGAAGGCTGGAGGCAGTGGAAATGTCATGTCTGAGGTCAATGTGTGGTGTGAATATAATGCAGAGAATTCGGAGTTTGGAAATTAGGAGGAGGTGCGGGATTACCAAAACGATTGTCCAGAGAGCTGAGGAGGGGTTGTTGAGGTGGTTTGGACATGTAGAGAGAATGGAACGAGACAGAGTGACTTCGAGAGTGTATAAATCTGTAGTGGAGGGAAGGCGGGGTAGGGGTCGGCCTAGGAAAGGGTGGAGGGAGGGGGTAAAGGAAGTTTTGTGTGCGAGGGGCTTGGACTTCCAGCAAGCATGTGTGAGCGTATTTGATAGGAGTGAATGGAGGCATATGGTTTTTAATACTTGACGTGCTGTTGGAGTGTGAGCAAAGTAACATTTATGAAGGGATTCAGGGAAACCGGCAGGCCGGACTTGAGTTCTGGAGATGGGAAGTACAGTGCCGGCACTCTGAAGGAGGAGTGTTAATTTTGCAGTTTTATAACTGTAGTGTAAAGCACCCCTCTGGCAAGACAGTGATGGAGTGAATGATGATGAAAGTTTTTCTTTTTCGGGCCACCCTGCCTTGGTGGGAATCGGCCGATGTGTTAATAAAATAAAATAAATAATAATCTAAATATTTTAGCTAAAAAATGAGTTTTGTCAGAAAAGCACCAAACGCTCTAAAATGTCGAAATATGCAATAAAACACCACTTTAGCACATTTTTCTAAATTTTAAATGTTTCATGTATTTTTTGAAAAATAATATGAAATATTGTATAATAACATTGATTTTTTAGATTTTTAAAGGTATTTTTAAAAATATGTAAATAATTTATAAATATTAAAAAATGCTATAAAACGTTATTTTATTGCATTTTTTGACGATTCAAGGTATTTTCAAGGATTTTCTGAAAAACTATTTTTTTTAGATAAAATATACCTATTAGTAATCCTCCTCAAAAAAATCATGAAATTTCGCTTACTTTTCCCATAAATTTCAATTGCAGTAGAAATTCTATTTAAAAGTTTGATAATCTAAGTATTTTAGCTAAAAAATGAGTTTTGTCAGAAAAGCACTCAAACCGCTCTAAAACGTCGAAATATGCAATAAAATACCATTTTAGCACATTTTTCTAAATTTTAATGTTTCATGTATTTTTTGAAAAATAATATGAAATATTGTATAATAACATTGATTTTTAGATTTTTAAAGGTATTTTTAAAAATATGTAAATAATTTATAAATATTCAAAAATGCTATAAAACGTTATTTTATTGCATTTTTGACATTCAAGGCATTTTCAAGGATTTTCTGAAAAACTATTTTTAGATAATAATATATGAGCAAGCTTCCTAAAAAATAATATAAATTTCGCTTACTTTTCCCATAAATTTCAATTGCAGTAGAAATTCTATTTAAAAGTTTGATAATCTAAGTATTTTAGCTAAAAATGAGTTTTTGTCAGAAAAGCACTCAAACCGCTCTAAAACGTCGAAATATGCAATAAAATACCATTTTAGCACATTTTTCTTAGATTTTATTGTTTCATGTATTTTTTGAAAAATAATATGAAATATTCTATAATAATATTGATTTTTTAGATTTTTAAGGTATTTTTAAAAAAATATGTAAATAATAAAAAAAATATACAAAAATGCTATAAAACGTTAATTTATTGCATTTTTTGACGATTCAAGGCATTTTCAAGGATTTTCTGAAAAACTATTTTTTAGATAAAATATACCTTAGATAAGCCTCCTCGAAAAAATCATGAAATTTCGCTTACTTTTCCCATAAATTTCAATTGCAGTAGAAATTTTATTTAAAAGTTTGATAATCTAAGTATTTAAGCTAAAAATGAGTTTTGTCAGAAAAGCACTCAAACCGCTCTAAAACGTCGAAATATGCAATAAAATACCATTTTAGCACATTTTTCTAAGATTTTAATGTTTCATGTATTTTTTGATAAATAATATGAAATATTCTATAATAATATTGATTTTTAGATTTTAAATGTATTTTTAAAAAATATGTAAATAATAATATATATTAAA